>QANZ01000029.1:39130-49454 GCA_003254925.1 Chamaecrista fasciculata | reverse complement strand
TTTATAATTAATCAATTTTTTTGTGATATTATATATAATTATTAAATTTTTATTTTAAATTTATTTTTTAAAAAATGAAAATATCAAGTAATGTAATAATCTAATAATAAAGAAAATATTACTAAAACAGACTAAAACACTATTCTTTTCCTTCTAATTTTTTTTTTAAAAAAGGTCTATTAAAAATGAATAATAGAAATAAAAAATATGTACCTCACAACAATATTAAATAAATAAAAAATTATAGTATATTGGTTAAAGTGAAAAGAGATGACAATGAGGATATTTTCAACTAATTATATATTGGAATCAGAATGCATTAAGCAATAGAATTAAATAGTATTTATTAATTTCACCTAATAAGAAGATAAAAAGTCAAGATATAGCATAAAAATAATTTTCAAAATTCATAAATTAAATTTGAGATACTAAAAAGAGGATTTTGTGGGATCTATATTTTAATTTATAGAGAAAATCGAATTTTATTTCAATTTCAGTTCACATTTATTTTTTAATAAAATAAAAATATCAAATTTTCTATTTAAATATATATGCCTATTTTTAGGTAAAGTTATAATTAAATTTGAGGCGTACTAAATTTTTTATTTAATTTATAATTAATTAATTTTTTTGTGAGATTATATATAATTATTAAATTTTTATTTTAATTTATTTTTTGAAAAATAAAAATATCAAGTAATGTAATAATCTAATAATAGAGAAAAAATTACTAAAACAGAAAACCCCACAAAATCCTATTTTTAGTATATCAGATTTAATTTATGAATTTAAAATTATTTTTATGCTATATCTTGACTTTTTATCTCCTTATTAGGTGAAATTAATAAATGCTATTTAATTCTATTACTTAATGCATTCGGTTTCCAATATATAATTAGTTGAAAATATCCTTCATTGTCATCTCTTTTCACTTTAATCAATATATTATAATTTTTTATTTATTTAATATTGTTGTGAGGTACATATTTTTTTATTTCTATTATTCATTTTTTGTAGACCTCTTTTAAAAAAAATATTAGAAGGAATCAACATGACACGCAATCACTCACGATTACCTTGCTCCGTAATTCTCGGTCTCCACCACTCTCGCTGGTGGAGATCGTGGGCCACGGACTTGGTCAGACCCACGTTCTCCAGTCTGCTGGCGCCCGCCCTACAATGCCACACGCAATCACCCACGATTGCCTTGCTCCGCAATTCTCGGTCTCCACCACTCTCGATGGTGGAGATCGTGCGCTGTGACGTGGTACGCCCCGCGCGCTGGCCACCACTCTTCGCTTTGCTCTATAAATAAAGCTCAACCCAGCAGTTAAAGGTTAGCTACTTCTTACTCACTAGAATTCTCTTGCTCTCATATCTCTTAAACACTAACTTGAGCGTCGGAGTATGCTTCTCTTAAGAAATAATTATTATATTATATTTATATATAAAAATACTTAATTAATATTTTATATACTATTATTACTATATATATATATATAGTCAATGAAAATTATAGAAATATAAATAATGATATATATAAAATATAAATTTTTATTTTTTTAAATTATGCACAATTAAAAACAATAAAACATCATCAGTGTATACAAAAAATTATTTGTATTATAATTTATTCATATTTAATAAGAGAAATTAATCATTTAATCCTCATACTTGTATCTAAATTGTTAATTTAGTCCCAGCAATTTTATTTTTTTAATTAAATTCTTATACTTTAGTCCCTACCATTTAAACTTGTGATATAAATATTCATTTAAAGTTAACTAAGATAACTAATAAGGTATACAGTTTAAAGATTTACAAAGTATAAGGGCTAATTTAAAAAAAATGAAAACATAGGGACTAAATTAAAAACTTGAGTAAAGTATAAAAAATAAATCATTAATTTGTTTCTTATAACTTATATATATGTATGATATTGAATTTAAAGTTAATTAATTATTCACCATATTTTACATAAAGAGTTTTTTTTATTTAACCAACCAATTATCTATTTATAGTTATATATACAATACACACACAAACATCATTTCATCATCACTAATAAGGCTGTAACATGAAAGCTTTAGCATTATTTGAAGGAACAAAAATGGTGCAGAGACTATTTAGAGCAAATGATTTTTTAGAGTAATTCCAAATGCTTAATGGATGCTATTAAGTTCAAAGGAGGTTTAGCTTTATCATTTACGTGATGTGTTTGATAACGTGTGTTGGATAATGCTCTAAGAAGCATGGACACTTCATTTTGAAGGCGTGTCGCCGTGTCAGACACGTATCAGTGTCCGACACCCGTACGACACTGACACGACACATATTCATAAATTTTAAAATATAAATTAATTTTTGGNTGATTTTAAGATATTTTAATTGTGAAATATTACAAGTATTATAAAGATGTTATAAGAATTTAATTAATATTTTGTTGTCATTTTTAACTATTTTTAGATGTAATAATAAACATAAACACGCATACGATTGGAACCATATGTTTATATGTTTAAATTAATTTTTAGCTAATGTGCACTTTTGGTCCCATCACTTTTGCTTAGGTCTCAATTTGGTCCTATAACTTTTTTTGTTGCACTTTTGGTCACATATCTTTTGCTCAAGTAGCAGATTTGGTCCCGTGTTGCACTTTTGGTCCCAAATCTTTGGGTCTGGTTGCAGAATTGGTCTCGTATCTTTGAGTCAGTTGCAGAATTGGTCTCATATCATTGGGTCTGGGGGACTGACAATGGAGCTTTTATTCAAAGATACAAGACTAATTCTGCAACCTGGTCAAAAGATATGAGATCAGTTTTGCAACCAGACCCAAAGATATGGGACCAAAAGTGCAACACATGACCAAATCTGCAACTTGAGCAAAAGATATGGAACCGAAAGTGTAACAAAAAANGCAAAGATATGGGACCAAAAGTGCAACAAAAAAAGTAATGGGACCAAACTGAAACCTGAGTAAAAGTTATGGGACCAAAAGTGCACTTTAACCTTAATTTTTTGTGGCTTTAACATGACATATAAGAGAAAATAATAATACATATGACATATATTATGAATAAAACTTGTAATTTTTAAATTTTTCATTAAAAATTATGAATATTTAATTATTCATATATATAAATATATGACGTGTCGTGTCGCGTAATTTTGAGAGTTTAGCGTGTGTCCGTGTCCCGTGTCCGTGTCAGTGTCCATGCTTCTTAGATAATGCTTATGCACAATGGATAGAGGTACTTCCTAAAAGTTTGTTAGATGTATTGGATAATGCTTGGGCACAATGTGTGTTTTTCATAAAAAAAAAAAAATAATAAAAGCCAGCACACAGTCCATCAGGTTCGAACCCTTGACCTTCAAGAGTAAAAAAAATTTGTTGGGGGGCCAGCACTAAGCTATATCTAGAAGTTTGATTGAAACATGAGTATAATAGTATAGCTTCACTGGAAGCAGAATCAGAAGAAGGTGAAAAGAATGAATCCTTTAGTCTCCCACAAACAACTGGAACCAAGTCTCTTGAAATTGAACGTGCAAAAGCCCTGCACTTCAAACAACAGTCCAGGAGAGAGACGCAAAGGGATTGGCAAAGAGATTAACGAGACTCTAATACCTTGTTGAATTTCTATTTTTATTTTTCTTTGAATGATTTGATGATTGTTGTATGAAGCTTGCATATATATACACACTGAAAAAACACATAATGCTTCCTACCTCTGAACTACTAATCGATGTTAATTAATCAGTTACCTAATAAATACTAACAACAATTAATAAATACATTTTTTTTTTGGCTTGAAACAATTAATAAATACATACTGACAACTAACAAGAACAAATACTCAACATCCCCACCTTTTCAGTAAGTGCAGGAAATTGAAGAATCTACATAAATGTAAAATCTCGGTAAATTTAAGTAAATTTTATAAAAGTTAACATATACTTTAGACATTCAAAATAATGATATAATATCGTAGCTATACATCGTTTAGAAGAAATAATATATTATAATGTATTAGTATAAACTATAAAGTATACTTCTCCCTCACTGTGATGTGACCATTTCTCAGTTATATTGCTTTTGATCAATAGGTTGTTCAGAGGTCTCCAAAACAAGCAATTCTGTAGGAGAAAGAACTACTGAAGGCAAATCAAAGAATTTATTTCAATTCTTGTTACTATTCCTTTTGCCATACAGAGAATTTCACAAAATACCAGTAGGGGGGAGGGGATCTACAGAAAAATTCTGATATACAACATTCTTTGTTTCTCTTGGATATACAAAGAAACAAAACAAAAGAAAAGCGGAAAAGAAATTGATTTCACATACAACAGTCGTCTCTGCAAAGACTCAAGCTGGAGGCGTTTCTGGGTTCTGCACACTCCAACCCAAATTTGATAAATAGCCACTATTATTGTCTCTCATTTAACAATTAGGAGGCTAGAAACAACAAATCACTTGATCACCAACAAAAAATTGATAGATTACACCCCGTGCTATGTCTTATTGGCATTGGCCTGCAGCTAATTACAACTTTTGTAAGTTGAGGGCATAGACAAAAGAAATCATCTAGGAAACAAGTGAAGCTAAGGGGAAAGGGAAAATAGAACGAAGGGAGTGAGGTTTTTTTTCATCTTAGGATGTCTATGGACTTAGCTTAGAGCATTTTAAGATTTTAATTCCAAAATGGTTGTTAGAAGAACCAGATTATAAGAACGCTATGCTATCTCACTTTACCAGTTGGGCTAACTCCCATTGGGAGATAATCATATATGATTGTACATCTGCTGTTAGTAAATACTACAAATAGATTTTTCTTTTGCATCCTTTTATTTGCAGCAAGTAATGACTTAAGGACAAAGATGTAATTAAGAAAATAATAAATGCAAAAATTAACCATGGAGAGTATTTAACAACTAGGAGGAAAGGAAAGGAAGGAGTAACAATTTGATAAAGGAATTGTTGTGACAGATGCAATGTAGGGAGGTGGGATAATGGGATTGAATAGCAAAACACAGTTTTTTATACCAAGTACTTTAATTAAAGAGTGACACTAATTGGACTTGTCAGAGATTAACATATCAGAGTTAAGGTGTATCCTCAGAGACTAATTTGTCTAAAAGCAAACATGTGCGCTAAGCATGCCAAAATTCAATTTAGGAGCGCCTTAATAGCATGTGAGTTCCAAATTATCGAAGCATAGCAGTCACCTTAAAAAGACTATGGAACCACTGATGTTATAAAGAGAGAAGTTCCTAAAGTTAGACAGAGGTAAGACAAAAAATTCTTTACAATCAATACAACCCAGTGTATGGGGTCCACATTGCTCATTACATCATTTCCCGTTTCCTTCAAATTTCAGGAATTCCACCTTGCTCTAACTTCGTGAATCCTTTCTCTAAAAAGACAAAACTCAGTTATATTTAGAGTTTGTTTGGCAATTAGGAGGGGGAGGTCAAAACCCCAAACTGCTTCTCCTTATTTGGGAAGCAATTGCTCTTTTAAAATACTCCAATTTTGAGTATTTGAAATTTATGAAGAGGGAGGAGAATAAAAGATTAAAAATTAATCCCTCATTATCTTCTCCTTCAATTTCCGAATAAGGGGAAGAGGCCTCACACTCCTCTCCCTTTTTCCTCTTAATACCTAATCCAAATATACAAAAAGGCAGAGTACTAGAAAATTAGCAACGCATAGATCTGAAAAATAAAAACAAAAAGCTATGAAGAACATAATACCTTTCTTAAATATTTTTTGTGAAGTTTCATTGCCCCAGTGCAAGCCTTTTTGGCATCCAAATGTCCGGTTATGTCATTCAATATCTGAAAAGAATTAAATCAGAGGGCCAAAGGAGTAAATAGATGTGAAAGAAATACCAAGGCCTAACACCCAACTTATTATGTGCAATCAATAATCAAACCTTAAAAGTCTCATAAAAATTCATCAGTGAAAAAAAAACTGTCCTATTTAATGCAACTTAGTCATGAGATTAACCTTGACAACATCATCCAGGCCTCGCGCTTCCTGCAGCAGTGTTGAGCTCTTATCTTTCAACACACTGGCAACAAGGAAAACAGATATAGGAAGAGGAGCATTAGCAGTCTTTGCTGCATTTCTCAAATTCTCTCTCTCATACTTCCCACATTGACGTATTGACTTTATTCTTCCTTTAGATCCCTCAGCTTTCTCAGATGCTGTTTCAGACTCTTCATACATTAAGAACAAGTCAGGATCGTATTCTAGAGCCCACATCATCTGTTCAAATATCAGGTATTTAATTATCAATCAGCATTTACTATAGAAAAATAACCAGAGGTATGACTATGTAAAACTAGGAGATTACTGTAGTAATTAAGGCATAATTTTGATAAGAAAATAACTGAACGCCTTAATGTATCTTTATGTTAAAGCTATACAAACATGGTTCAACACACCTCCCAAAGGTACAATGAGTCACAAAAGGAGAATTCTCGACGAAACAAAACCATAAGCATCCGGAAAGCAAACAGATAGTCACCACCACCAAGAGTCTCTGCATTAAAAATGAAAGGCAGAACATAAAATCCATCAGATCTTGAAACAAAACATAAACCAAGAATTGTAGCAAAGATACAGAATAAAACAACATTCACAAGAGTTTGGTATTCATCAACTTTGACATGACAATATAACAGTAATTGCAATAAACCCATATTTATGACAGTTGAACTAGGTAAACCATCAAGCGACTCAGTAATAAATTCTTTATCCATCCAATATATGTAGTTCTTTGCAATCAACGTTTCTCAAGACAATAATAAACAGAAAGAAACTACAGCTTACACAGAACAATATACTTTGATTGTTAAAATGAAATGCAGAAGCACAGGTGCAAGAAAATACCTATGTGTTGATGAAGTTTTGGATCAATGACTTGAGTAACTGAAGCCAAATTACTTAGTTGAGCCTCCACGCCGACTGAGTTTTCAGTGCATCTGAAATTTCGCCGCTTAAAAAATCCAAGATAAGAAACACATTATGAGAACCTGAGATAAAGTTGAAAATCTGAGATAATACTCGCAAACATTGTAGCATTAAAAAATAGTAAACTTATTGCACAGAATCATAGTGCAGCAATATTCAAAAGAAAATTTCACTTTAGTCCACTCATTCATATAGACAAATGCATAATATAATTTCTTAAACTTGAATATCTGCAAACATTGAAGCTCAGTTCTAAAATTTTAGAAGGCCAATATAAAGATTTTGGCTAAGTCCATTGTCCAGTGTCCTCTAATTATGGCTAGGAAAAATAATATATAAATAAAGGTGTAGTGACTTGATTTTGACAGGAATATCAAACTGAGATGCATTAGAAAAGAGGAAATGATTAACCACCAGTTATGAGAAGGGGATTGTCACAGGTTTTTAAAATCAAAATGAAGGGAATTTAAATGACTATTAAAATGTCCAAGTAACATTAGACTATTAGAGTTATATCCCTCAAAGAACCTAAGTCTCAAGTTTCAGAAACCTTTATATATAATGATGCATAATGAAACTTAAAAAATGGGAAATTTTTCGATAGTAAATAATTAGAGTGCAGGCAACTAGTAATCAATTTTCCTTGAAAACATAAAGTCCAATTACTGTACAAAATATCCTTGAAATCCAGTAAGTATAGAGGGAAAATCCAATAATCACAAGAAGATCAATTAAAAATAAACTTTTACAACAGAATCAACCACATTGGATTCAAAAAATTATTTCATATAAGAAATACTCAAAAAAAAATCAATAACAAAACAGTAAGTATATTGACAAAAAACAAAGTTTACCAATCTGCGCATCAGACGCTCAAAGCACCAAAATGAATCAGCTTCATCATGGAGAAGAATTACCATTGGGGAGCATAGGTCACTCATTCCTGCTCAAAATACCATGTTTATACTGGAAGGTTACATTAGTTGCAAATGGTAGTTGCTTTCTTTAATCACAAGAAAGCAAATAATAATAATAAGAAAAAGAAGTAAGACTGATATATTCATTTAAAAATTTTCTATTTTTCCATAAGGAGACTCATTTAACAAGTTTATTGATCTTTTTCCTTCTTTTTGCTCAACTAGATTATTTATTTATTTGATAAACAAAAATTTCAAAGGTTTAATAATCATGAATTGACTGGCTCTATTTGAAAAACAAGGTATTAGTTCAGGAAAAAACTAGACAAAACATCATAAGGTGCCATCAATTAACTAATAATTAGGTATTCCACGAAGTAGTCCTTCCTTTTTGTCTTTCGGGTGAGTAACAGGAGAAGGTGAACATGGCAGTTAGAAGATGAATCAATAGCTTGATAAATATAATATTCATGTTGATTCTTACAAACATCATATTATCCACATGTACTAAGGTAAAAGCTTACAGCTAAGGAAACAAGAAATCAGTACCTAAATACAGAATTGCGTCCAGAAGAAGTAACTTATCAAAATTGTCAAATGGATCACACAAGTAAACACTTACCTTGACAATAACCAACATCTGTATCTATCCAAGCATAAACAGCAAGAACATCCCATAGTTTTGACAAGTTCTCTTGCTTCTCATAAAATACCAGTGTCCTATCAGTGCGAACCACATCAAGCCCTGAAATATTTGTTTGTAGGAAAGGTTATTAATCATATCAATCATATTATGGTGATAGTATTTAAATTTACGACTTGACTAAAGTTCCAAAAGATAACAGTGTCTGTATGCATACTTAAAGAAATCCAAGTCAACCCCAAATTAGTCATGCTATACAGTTCAAGTACAAAATCAGTTTTCATCAATGCATTTACAGGTAGCTTTGACCAGCGACATGGTCATACTAGTTAACTAACAGAAAACAAATAAAACATGCAACATAGACAGTGGGTTACAACAACAACAACAACAACCAAGCCTTTTCCCACTAGGTGAGGTCGGCTATATGGATCAACTAATGCCAACGCGTTCGATCCTTGCACATGTCAACCGTTAGGTTATAGACAATGGGTTACACATCATAAAAAATAAAACGGGGCAGGGTCAGGAGAAGATTCAGCACATCAAAATATATATTTCTTTGGATCCATGTGCATTCGCATAGAAAGAATATTTAATAACTACTCTGTAAGGATACAAGCTAATTGCTGAATTAATGAAGAAATGAAATGAGTAGCATAGCAGGGTTCCTCTTGGAGCCTGAATGTTAGACTATATCTACCCCAAATTAAATATAATAAACAGTGTGCTGAGAATAAAATATGTACAGACCTATTTGATGAAGAGTTAACATCCACTGGATTACCCTCTTGTCTGTCACTTTTTTAAAATTATTTGCACTCCCCGTACTTGAACCATTAATGCCATCTTGAACTGGTACAATCACCCCCTCGTCCAGATTTGTTTCTGACAGCACCAATGGATCTTGTATTGGCTGACCATCTTCTGTGATTATTGGTGCTGTAACAAATCTACCACTTCCAACAAGTGGAAACAATTGGCGGCATTCTTCCTTCCATTTGGCATATTGCATCCTGAGCATATAGAAAATAAACAATAATCTGTCAATGATCTCCGAAATTTGGAAGCACTTATTCCTATTTGTTTTAAGGCATAAAATGTCTGTAGTGGCATATTATAGACACTCCATTCATAGTTGAAAGGAAAACCATGGTTTTAAAGAAGTGAAATGCCTTACATTTTTTAAATGTTATGCAGAGAGAATGTGATGGTAATAGGAGATGACAAAAGCAGAATTTATAAAGGATGAGGACATCAAATTTAAGTCCTTCAAGGTTCCCAATACATATCATGTCTTGTTTACAAAAATAGGAAAATATATTACCTCCTGTGCTGTCTTATCTGATCTCTTTCATCAAATGTACTCTTTGGATCATAGCACCCAAGCAAAAATTCCCAAACTTCTCCCCTGATTGATGGATGGATTCCCTGGTTTTGGAAAATCAAATAAACAACTAACACCAAATTTTCAGAATAATAAGAAGTTTAAAGTAAAAAAAAAAAAAAAACCTGAGAAAAATAATATAGATCAAGTACACAAAATTTCGATTTTGGAAATAATAAGAAGTTTTCAAATTTTATTTTTTGTTTTTTAAATAATGCAGCCAAAAGAATAGAAATAGTATCTTGAATAAAGCACGCAAGGGTTTTAAAAACTCACTGAAACTTTTAATCCAGATTTTAGAGTCTTATAGGAAGGCTTATTCTAAAATATGTGATGCCCAAATAATCTCTTGATTCCCACCATCATAATTCACAAGTATATATATGTACCCAGCCACACAG
>QANZ01000029.1:0-26254 GCA_003254925.1 Chamaecrista fasciculata | reverse complement strand
GTCTACTTTATAATTATAATATAGATATTAATTTAATTAAATTTTCCGAATTTGAAAGTAATTGAGTAATTGCTTTCATTTTTAATTTTTAATATAGTATTTGATGACATAAATTAGTCCATTTTTTTTTTAGGGATATTGATACTTTTGAATTATAATATATATATTATTTGACTTATTACTTCCGAAATTGAAGGGAATTGAGTAATTACTTTGATTTTAAAATTATAATATTGCATTTGCTAATATAAATCAGACAGATTTTATAGTAACATTGATAATTAATTTCTTTTGCATTTTTTAAACTACTTCAATTAACTAAATGAATTTCTTTTTGATTTTTTAGGTCAAATTTAAAAACACATCCAAAGTAGATAGTCCAACTTTATCATGATTCACATAGTTCTTGTTCCATCTATCATTGGGAAGAAATTCATAAATCAAGAACCCCTAACTAAATTGCCATGTTAAAGGCTTAAAGCATGACCATGGATAATGTTCTCACTCCAACTTCTTTGCCCATCATTGAGGGAACCCTGGTAACACTGAAAAACAGAACATGAATAAGAACATGAATTAAATAGTATAGTTATCTCGGCTGCCAAACATAGCATGAATAATAATAACAATGGTAACTGAGTAAGAACTAAAGAGGAAAAAAAAAAAGAGAAGATTACCGAAAAGTACATTTGCCTCAAACTCAAGGATTAATTTTTCTGTTAGAGATGGAAGACTCTAGATTACGAAGGTCTTACTGATTCTATTAGGATGAAATCTCACTGCGAAAGCCTTAATGTGTTCTTCAATGGAAAAGTGAAAAAAAAAATCTGACTAACTTGCAACAGACAAAGATGAAGGTGCAAAATCCACGTCTATCAATGGCGGCACCTACAAAAGACGAAGATGACGATGTCCACTTTAAAGATGAAGATCACGAACCAAAAGAAGAAGCGTACGATGCTTTCAAATTAATACCTTCATTTTGGTCGCTCTATATAATTTCTGCACATACAAGTTATTAAGGATCAAGAAAGTGAATATAATTAGGCAATTACAAACCCGTACATAATTCTAAACAACATTACAACACATATGAGAAAAACATATGAACATACAAAACACAGAATAATTAGCCAATTACAAACCAGAACAAAATTACAACATTACAACACATATAAGAAAAACATATGTACATAAAAAACACAGAATAATTAGATAGTTATAAACTAATACATAATTTTGAATAATACCTTATGATCACATAGTAGCATATCTTAATTTTTGATGTGGTTGAAGGAGGATGTAGCCAGAGTAAACCTAAATAAGAGAAAAAAAATACGTGAGAATTGTGGAAATGAACTATGACTAAAGGAGTATATATAGGAAAAAAATTCGAACTAAAAAATATGACTAATTTATAATTAAAATATATTAAATGATGATATTAATTGAGGATTTTCTCAATTCCCGGGTGGTTTGTTAATAAAATCTCCAGGTATTTGTTAAGAAAATCTATATAATGAATCTGATCCAATAAATCGATTTTATTCTTCAGGTATTTATGAAGAAAATCTTCATAATTCATTTGATACAATAATTACGTATCTTTATAATTATAAAATATATATTGCTTGACTTGTTAGCTCCAAAATTATAGGGATTGTGTGAAATTATTTTGATTAAATATTTTTTATTTTGTAGTAGCTGTTGTAAATAGTTCCGAAAAGTTAGGAACATAGATAAGTAAAATAATTTACATTTTTTTAAACTGCATAAATTATCGAAATTAATTTACTTTTGATTTTTTAAACTGTTTTTGCTGACATGTCAGCTCATGGGAACCCCAAAACTCAACTTTATAGTTATATATAGATAGATATAGATGAGTAGGGGTATGATAGTAATTGGATAGATAATTAAATGAAAATAAAATGTAATTATGAAATGAAATGGAAAAATGAGACAAAACAAACACCGAGTTTGCACTGTAGCTCTAATTATGAAATGTAATGGAGATATTGAAATGAAAGGAGGATAAAACCCCATTCCGAACACACCTAATGTTTGTATAAATATAGTTATATAGATGTGGCAAATTCTCAATTAACCAAATCCTTCAAAGCTCTTGTTGTAGCTAGATCTCTAAATGGGCATTTCAATTTTGCATATTACATTATCATTTTATCAACATACCTGTCGAAGTAGGATCTTTTCTTCTGTGACACATGAGCATGTGTCGTTCACCCGCTTTTCAAGCCTTGTATAGTGAGCACCCTCAGAACCTCGTAATCTCATTTAACAAGTATCAAAGTCTAGCATTCACTAGCATCTGAAAGTCTACCATTTTGTAGCATTTCAAAGTCTATCACTCGATAGCATTAAAGTCTAGCACTTGCAAACATCTAAAAGTCTACTATTCAGGTATTAATGTCTATCAATCAATAGCTTCAAAATCTCGCATTCCCTAGCATCTCAAAATCTATCACTCACTAGCATCTCAAAGTCTATCACTCGGTAGCATCTCTAAGTATATCAATGCATAACATCAAAGTCTAGCACTCACTATCATCTAAAAGTCTATCGCTCGATAGTATCTCAAAGTCTATCGCTCGATAGCATCTCAAAGTTTATAACTCAATAATACTAAAGTCTAACACTCACTAGCATCTCAAAATCTACAACTCGATAATATCTCAAAGTCTATCACTCGATAGTATCAAAGTCTAGCAACTGCTAATATCTAAAAATCTACCACTCGATAGCAATCAGATAAGGATAGAAATGGACTTCAAGTAAACTCACATTGAATATGTGTTGTCCAACAACGTCAACCCAGATGATGCAAGTAATCAATCATTTAAGGGGAGTGCATTGACATAACCATTTCAAAAGTAGGGATGATTTTATAGATTTTCATAAAATATAGGGTCTGAGTCACAAACTCAATAAACTTATAAGGACTGAATGATTATTTTAACCCAAAAAAGAAAGAAAGAAAGAAAGAAAAGCCCTAAACCCTGCGCGCCGAGTCATATCATATACTCTACAAGTTGCAACGCCAAAGAATTCGAACTCAGCGAAGCCACCACACAGCACAACCATGGTGAAATCCTACCTTCGATACGAGCCGGCGGCATCCTTTGGTGTGGTTGTGTCTGTTGACTCAAACATTTCTTATGACAACTCCGGCAAGCACCTCCTCGCTCCGGCGCTCGAGAACGTCGGCGTTTGGCACGTCCGGCAAGGCATCTGCACCAAAACGTTAACCCCTTCTCCTGCTTCACGTGGCCCTTCTCTTGCTGTTACATCCATTGCTTCCTCCCCTTCTTCACTGGTATCAATAACTGGCTTACTCTTTTACCATGTTTTTGTAATTTGTGGCATTGAAGCTAATCAGTAAGTGTACTGAGTTTTAAAAAAATTAGGTGTCTTTCTTATGGATTGTCTCAAAATTGGACCGCTTGGGGGTGTTAAATTCGTTGGTTGAGAGTTAGAATCAACCCATAATGTATATTTTTTTTTTCTTTTTCTTAAGCACAATACATGAATTGATGAGTTCTATTGACCTCCTGAAGGCTAAGTTTTTGGTACCGTTGAATTTCAAATATGCATAGATTCGAGTGCCTAACATAGTTTTGATTGCAGATAGCTAGTGGTTCCTCTTTTACCATTTTTGCATAATTTGTGGCATTGAAGCAAATCAATTAGTATACTGAGTTTCAGATAAATTAGGTGTCTTTCTTATGGATTGTCTCAAAATTGGACCGCTAGGAGCTGTTAAATTCGTTGGTTGAGAGTTAGAATTGACCCAGAATGTATTTTTTTTTTTTACCTCCTGAAGGCTAAGGTCTGGGTACCGTTGAATTTCAAGTATGCATAGATTTGAGTACGTAACATAGTTTTGATTGCAGATAGCTAGTGGTTATGCTGATGGGAGTGTAAGAATTTGGGATTCTGACGCGGGAACATGTTTGCTTAATTTGTGGCATTGAAGCAAATCAATAAGTATACTGAGTTTCAGATAAATTAAGGTGTCTTTCTTATGGATTGTCTCAAAATTGGACCGCTAGGGGCTGTTAAATTCGTTGGTTGAGAGTTAGAATTAACCCAGATTTTTTTTTTCTTAAGCATAATACAGGAATTAATGACTTCTATGACCTCCTGAAGGCTAAGTTTTTGGTAGTACCTAACGTAGTTTTGATTGCAGATAGCTAGTGGTTATGCTGATGGGAGCGTAAGAATCTGGGATTCTGACGGGGGAACATGTGAGACAACCTTAAATGGACACAAGGGGGCTGTCACTGCTCTTCGATATAACAAGGCTGGATCACTACTTGCATCTGGTAGCAAAGATAACGATGTTATTTTATGGGACGTGATTGGCGAGACAGGGCTCTTTCGTCTACGTGGGCATCGTGATCAGGTTTGTTGTAATTTCCATTGAAACTCATAAATGCAGATATTGATTACTTCTATTGGTGAATGCCTATTATTTATCCAATTAAAGTCATGGTGAGTTTTGGTTTCTGACTCAAGTTTATCTTATTCATTTGTTGTAGGTGACTGATGTTGTTTTTGTAAATTCTGGTAAAAGACTTGTTAGTTCCTCCAAAGACAAGTTCTTGAGAGTGTGGGATCTTGATACCCAGCACTGTATGCAAATAGTTAGTGGACATCATAGTGAAATATGGTCCATTGATATTGATCCAAATGAAAGATATTTGGTCAGTGGTTCTGCAGACAGGGAACTTCGATTTTACACAATTAAGCATGACTCAGTGGATGGTCAAACAATAAATGAAGAGAATAATTTTGGCAATGTAGATTCTTCAATTCAAAATAAATGGGAAGTTTTAAGGCATTTTGGTGAAATTCAGCGACAAAACAAGGATAGAGTGGCAACAGTACAGTTCAACAAGTCAGGGAATCTGCTGGCTTGTCAAGTTGCTGGAAAGACAGTAGAAATATACCGTGTGTTAGATGATGCTGAAGCAAATCGTAAAGCAAAACGAAGGGTTCACCGTAAGAAGGAGAAGAAACAAAGCAAAAGGTTGCTGGAAGGAACAGAAATTGGAGATGGGAAAAAGGAGAATGGAGCCGGAGATAATCTTCTTGCCACTGATGGGCCTAATGAAATAATTAACCCTACAGTTACCATAGCTGATGTTTTTAAGCTGCTTCATACTATAAGAGCCAGCAAAAAGATATGTTCCATTTCTTTCTGTCCAATTACTCCTAAGAATTCACTTGCTACTTTGGCATTGTCCTTGAACAATAATCTCCTGGAATTCTACTCTATTGAAGATGCTGCATCCAATAAATCACTTGCTATTGAGCTCCAAGGCCACCGTTCTGATGTTAGAAGTGTGACACTTAGCTCCGACAATACCCTTCTGATGTCAACCAGTCACAATGCAGTGAAGATATGGAACCCAAGCACAGGTTCATGTCTAAGAACCATTGATTCTGGGTATGGACTCTGCAGTTTTATTGTTCCCCATAGCAAGTATGGACTTGTTGGAACTAAAGCTGGAAGCATTGAAATTATTGACATGGGAAGTGGGACCTGTCTTGAAGTAGTGGAAGCTCATGGTGGCTCTGTGCGCTCGATTGCTGCCTTACCGGATGAAAATGGTTTTGTCACAGGAAGTGCAGATCATGATGTCAAGTTCTGGGAGTATGAAATTAAGCAAAAGCCTGGTCAGGTGTGTTACTTGTATAATTCATTGCTTTTCTTTTTTTTTTTTTATATTTCCGTGACAATATTTGAATGCATTTTTTTCTTTCTGATATTAGGTTATTTGTATATACTACCCCCTCTTTGCCTTCTCTCTCTTATTTTATATATATCCTCTAAATTATTTGAAATTTAGCATTTTATTTAGTCTCAGATTTATGAGTGTATCAATTACTATGTTTGTTTGATTAGTGTCACTTAACTCTTTTGTTTACTTTTAGGCTACAAAGCAACTGAGTTTGTCAAATGTGAGGACTATGAAAATGAACGATGATGTTCTTGTGGTTTCCATCAGCCCTGATGCTAAATATATTGCTGTTGCCCTGTTGGATTGCACTGTAAAGGTAAGATGGCACAACCTTCTTCCAATTGGAGTGTAGTCATGCTCATAGTTACTACTACAGCACTGCTTAAATTTTGATTTTTGGTTATTGAAAAGTTGACATATAATGATATAATCTTCACTCTCTTTGGTTGTTCATATTTCCATTCACAGCCTTCAATATAAATATAATCAACATTATTTTTCCTTTACTCCCTCATTATATAAGAAACACAGGGTATTGACTATTGCATAAGTAACATCTTACATTCCTGAGTCCTGATCTATTCATTTCTTTTTCAGATCCACTTTGCGGACACATTCAAATTTTTTCTTTCTTTATATGGCCACAAGCTTCCTGTTCTATGTATGGATATCTCATCAGATGGCGAATTGATTGTGACTGGCTCTGCAGATAAAAATATAAAGATTTGGGGTTTGGATTTTGGTGATTGTCATAAATCCATTTTCGCACATGCTGACAGGTATTATATGATCTTCCATCTCATATTTATTTGTTTTTGGCTTATAAGACTGCACTTAAAAGTGTCTGATGAAATTTACATGGTAGTGTTATGGCAGTGCAATTTGTTCCTAAGACACATTACGTGTTTAGTGTTGGGAAAGACCGCCTAGTAAAGTACTGGGATGCTGATAAATTTGAGCTGCTGTTAACCCTTGAAGGACATCATGCGGATATTTGGTGTCTTGCTATTAGTAGCCGCGGTGACTTTATTGTCACTGGATCTCATGATCGTTCCATTCGCCGCTGGGATCGCACTGAAGAGCAATTTTTCATTGAGGTATTATTCATCTTGTTTGGGATTTGGCTGCAGCTATTTCATTGAGGTATTATTCATCTTGTTTCACCTGAATAAGGTATACCGTTTGAACTGCAGGAAGAAAAGGAAAAGAGGTTGGAGGAGATGTTTGAGGCTGATATTGAAAGTGCATTTGAAAATAAGTATGCATCCAAGGAAGAAATTCCAGAGGAAGGAGCTGTTGCTGTAGCAGGGAAGAAAACCCAGGAAACCCTTACTGCAACTGACTTAATTATTGAGAGATTAGATATAGCAGAAGCTGAAAGAAAGCGTATTGCTGAACATCAGGTGTGACTCATGCTTGCACAAACTGATCTGTATTCCCCCTTTTAGAGGACTGTTGTCGTGTATACCACCCTGTGCATATTAGCGCTTTGTCTCAGTAGTCATCAGCGTAATGGAGAATTAATCTGACTTTTCTGAGGCACTATACTTTATATAACTTGGTTGTCACTTGTACTCATTAGTTCGGTACTGGAACTCAAGAAATATGTTCATATGGGCTATGGGGTTACTGTTTCCTATGGTTGTAAGTTGCAACCATGAACAGCCTTTATTTATGTATAATAATCTAAAATATCAAGATGAAAACATTAGTAAATTACTTTAGCCGTGAAAACAGGCATTAAAATTCTATTATATCGTGTGCCATAACCTGCCACATCTTGGTGCTGTAATTTATTGGGTTCTGATTTTCAGGAGGAGAAAAATAGCAGTGGAGTTCCTCCATTTCAACCAAATCCTCTAATGAATAGGCTATCACCTTCTGATTACGTTCTAAGTGCATTTTCAGATGTTCACTCCAATGATCTGGAGCAAACTTTGTTGGTATGACTACTATTTGCTTATTTATTCCATGTTGTATATGTTGCTACGTTTTTTTTTTAATGTCACGTCTCATCTGTCTCATGTGCATATTGTTTGTATTTCATTTGACGGGACCAAACCGTCTATTTTGTACAAGAGATTATTTGCTATTAACTTTTTTAAAGTACTTTATAGCATTATTATCTTTGAATTGTTCAAATACATATTCTATAGATTATTCTTGACACCAGCAATTATATGATATTTTCAAACCAAACATGTAAAAGTGGTTGCTATAACAAAACAGTGTGTGACAAGTATTTTCAAACTAACTATTTTACTTTACATTTGCTTTTTGATGTTGAGATTGTAAGTGTATATAGTCTAAAGTAGTTAGTTTGTTAGAACTGATTTTCTGTTATTGTACTTAGGCTTATTCATTAGCTTTAGTTATCAAGCTAAGATAATAGTCTATAAATACTGTACTGTACCTCATTGCAAGATATGAAAATATATCTTCCCTAAAACTCTAATATGGTATCAGAGCCAAAAGCTCTTTAGGGACAGATCAAAACGCTCGTTTAGGCGTAGATAGTAAAAAAAAAAAACTCAACACGTTCGACATCAAGAATTCATCGCAACCAAGAAGTGTTCGCACAATTCTGATATGTTCGTGGCCCAGAAGTGATCGACATCAAGATTCGTCAAGAAACGATCGTAACCCAGAGCGCTTGTGATTCACATATGTTCGCGCCCAGAGGTGTTCGCGCTCGTAACCCAAAGCGTTTGTGATTCATATATGTTCGCGCATTACTCTGTTCGTGATTCAGAGGTGTTCGCGCATTACTCTGTTCGTGATTCAGAGGTGTTCGCGACTTGTTCCTCGCAGCCCAGAGGTGTTCGTGCATTACTCTGTTCGTGATTCAGAGGTGTTTGCGACTTGTTCCAGAGGTGTTTGAATTCCAAGACGTGATTCGTGACTAAGAGACATGGCCGATTCAAGCGCTCGTCAATCCGAAGCAGCTACGAATGGCGGTCCTCGGCCAGCGCCACCTCGTCCGGCGACGACAAATGCGCCGGCTACAGTGAATGCAGCGGCAACCAATGTTTTTGTTCCTCATTCTTTTTCTCATCCAATTCCCGAGAAGCTGGAAGCAACCAACTTCTTGAATTGGCGTCGTCAGGTTCTTGCTGCAGTCAAAGGGTATCGTCTGCAGAAATATCTGTTGGGTCCTCAGTATATTCCTCCCCAGTTTGCAAGTGATGAAGATGAAGCTCGTGGGGTGTTCAGTGAAGATTTCTTGAACTGGGGGTCTCAGGATTCACTCTTGCTGTCTTGGTTATTGACCTCAATGAAACAGTCTATTTCAGATCTTGTCATTGAGTGTGAATACTCACATGAAGCATGGGATCGATTGCAAGTGCATTTTTCATCCAAGACTCGAGCAAAAGTGAACCAATATCGAACCCAGCTGCGCACAATGAAGAAAGGAAGTCTATCCTTGTTTGACTATCTTTTACAAATAAAGAAGTTGGCAAATGCTCTTTCATCAGTAGGTTCTCCCATCACTGTCACAGAGCATATTGAAGCAATTTTTCAAGGGCTTGATGAAGATTATGATTCATTCATAACTTCAATGAATACAAGGGCTGAATCTTTTACAATAGCGGAACTTGAAGCTCTTCTTATGACTCAAGAAGAGTGGATTAGCAAGAAGAAGAAGACAATAGAGCCTCCTCTCTCTGTTAATATTGTACAGCAGCAATATAATAGAGATAGAAAGTCCAATTTTCAGCCTATGCAGAATGGGTATAGGGGTCAATATGGACAGCGTCAGAATTATAGTAATAATGGGCAGTTTTATGGAGGAAATGGTAATCAAAATGGGCAACATCAGAATGTTCAAAGAGGAGCAAGGGGCAGAGGAAATCGAGGTGCTAAGAATGGTAGTTCTAATACCAAGTTGATATGTCAAGTGTGTGGAAAAACAGGGCATATGGCTTTTCAGTGCCATTTTAGGTTTGACCAAGAGTTTGTGAGTCCTTTTGCCTCTACTGATGGTTCTTCAGCAAGTAGTGAAAGTGGTTCTAAGTCCAAAAACACTGTGATGATGGCTACTTCTGAAGCTCTCTATGACCCGGCTTGGTATCCAGATTCCGGTGCATCGTGCCATGTGACTCCTAATTTGGCAAATTTACAGAATCAAGAGTTCTATGGAGGCCAAGATCAGGTGTATATTGGAGATGGTAAGTCTCTTTTAATTGAGCATATTGGTAGTTCTGAGATGCAATCCCATTCTAAACCTCTTATTCTATCTTCTTTGCTACATGTTCCAGCTATGAAAAAGAATCTATTAAGTGTGTCTAAGTTTGCTAAAGACAACAAAGTCTATTTTGAGTTTCATTCTGATGTTTGTTATGTTAAATGTCAGGATTCCAAGAGGATTCTTCTTAGAGGACACCTCAAAGATGGTCTATACGCCTTTCATGAGTTTTCTCATAGTCCTCAATCTTCTCTTTGTACTAATGTTTCAAAAACTTGTAATGATTCTCTAGTTCAGAATTGTAATAAAAACTCCTATCATTGTAATGTAGTTTTGTCCACTACAGTTGATACTTGGCATAAAAGATTGGGTCATCCATCTGATTTCATTCTTTCTCAAGTTCTCAAAAGTTGTAATGTTTCCTACAAAAATAATAAAACTACTTTTTGTAATTCTTGTTGTTTAGGGAAGCATCATAAACTTCCCTTTCCTAATTCTTCCCGTTCATATACAAAACCATTTCAGCTTATTCATTCTGATGTTTGGGGGCCTAGTCCATATGTTTCAATAAATGGTTGGAAGTATTATATTGTTTTTATTGATTCCTACACTCGGTATACTTGGTTGTATCTTTTAAAAAATAAATCTGATGCACATACTGCTTTTCTCAATTTTAAAAGTCTTGTTGAGAATCATTTTGGTTCTAAAATCCTAGCTTTTCAATCTGATGGGGGTGGGGAGTTTATTCCTATTTCTAAAACACTTGCTAGTTGTGGTATTGTTCACCAAATTAGTTGTCCCCATACACCTGAACAGAATGGTTTAGCCGAGAGAAAACATAGGCATCTCACTGAATTTGCGTTAACACTAATGGCTCAATCTTCATTACCACTAACTTTTTGGGATCATGCTATTTCCACAGCTACATATCTTATAAATAGACTTCCTACACCACTACTTACCAATAAATCACCTTATGAACTACTTTATTCCAAGTTGCCTGACTATCTTTTCTTAAAAATCCTAGGCTGTGTATGTTTTCCTTTCACTCGACCCTACAATAAGCATAAATTTGATTTCAAATCTGTTCCTTGTGTCTTTCTTGGTTATGACAATAAGTATAAGGGTTATAAGTGTTTTGATCCAAAAGCAAATAGGATGTATGTGTCTAGGCATGTCTTGTTTAATGAGCATCAGTTTTATGACAAAGAGTTTCCCTCTCAAACACCTCCTATATGTTCTAAAATTCCACTCACATTAATCTCACCAATTTGTTTAGGAGCTGTTCCTTCTATTTCTGCATCTCAAAATGCTCAATTACCTACTCCAATGTCATCTAATCAAGGTTATTCATCTTCTTTTCGATCTGTGGTGCCTTCTAATAATTCTAGTGCAGATTGTCCTGTTTTAGAGGAGGAGCAGCAGCAGCTAAATCCTTCAATTTCAACTAATTCTACATCAGCTTTTGTGGCACCAATTATAGCAGAGAGGGCTGTTAGACAAAAGAAAATTTATGATAGGCATCCTATGTTGACCAGGTCTAAGACTGGACATAGTAAGCCTATAATTAAAGCTCTTACATGTTTTACATCAGCTCCTCCAACCCCAACAGAACCAAAGAATGTAAAGGTTGCTCTTCAAGATCCTAAGTGGTATGCCGCTATGAAAGATGAGTATGATGCACTCATCAAGAATAAAACATGGAGTTTGGTTTCTTTGCCTTCTAATAGAGATGCTGTGACTTGCAAATGGGTTTTTAGAATTAAAAACAATCCGGATGGGTCTATTCAAAAGTATAAGGCACGTCTAGTGGCAAAAGGGTTCAATCAAAGGCCGGGATTTGACTTTACTGAGACTTTTAGTCCAGTTATAAAGCCAGCTACTATTAGGACAGTCCTCACAATAGCCTTATCTAAAAGTTGGCATATTCATCAAGTTGATGTCAATAATGCCTTCTTAAATGGTATTTTGCAAGAAGAAGTCTATATGACTCAACCTCCGGGTTTTGAAGATGCTAACTCTAAACTTGTTTGTAGATTACATAAGTCATTGTATGGTCTCAAACAAGTACCTAGGGCTTGGTTTGACAAGTTATCTTCCTCCTTGTGTTCTTTGGGGTTTGTGGCTTCAAAGTGTGATTCATCTCTTTTTATTAAGGAGAATTCAACTACAACCTTGTATGTTCTTGTGTATGTAGATGATATTATCATCACAGGAAGTTCTAAGCAAGCTATTTCCAATCTTATATCTGTGCTAAACTCTCATTTTCCCTTGAAAGATCTTGGACAGCTCAACTACTTTTTGGGAATTCAAGTTAAGCACACAGCAGAGGGTGGTTTGCATTTGAGTCAAGTTAAATATATCAAAGATTTGTTGTTGAAGGCAAAAATGGGTGAACCAAAGCCTATGCATACTCCTATGGTTGCTGGGCAGAAGTTAAGTAAAGTGGGCAGTTCTGATTTTGAAGATCCTATGTTATATCGGTCTGTTGTGGGTGCTCTACAATATGTGACATTAACTCGGCCTGAAATAGCTTTCTCTGTGAACAAAGTTTGTCAATTCATGAAATGTCCTAAGGATGATCATTGGAAAGCTGTTAAAAGGATTTTGAGGTATCTAGCTGGAACAATTTCCTATGGTTTACTTCTTAGGAAATCAGATTCTTTATCAGTGGTAGCTTTTTGTGACTCAGATTGGGCTTCTGATATTGATGATAGGAAGTCTACTTCGGGGTTTTGTGTGTTTTTAGGGAAAAATCCAATTACTTGGTCTTCTAAGAAGCAACAAACAGTCTCCAGATCTAGTATAGAGGCTGAATTCAGGAGTTTAGCTACTACAGTTACTGAGATTTTGTGGCTGCAATCTTTGTTTCAAGAGCTTCATCTACAATCTACAGCAACACCAGTTGTGCATTGTGACAACCTAAGTGCAGTTTTACTGGCTGCAAATCCAGTTTTGCACTCTAAAACTAAGCATATGGAGATTGATCTCTATTTTGTTCGAGAGCTTGTCATAAAGAAGAAGTTACGGGTGCAGCATCTACCAGCTTCAGCACAAGTTGCTGATATTTTGACTAAATCTATTTCTAGCACTATGTTTCCAATTTTTAGGGACAAACTTTCGGTTGTACAACTCCCTACAGTTTGAGGGGGATGTAAGTGTATATAGTCTAAAGTAGTTAGTTTGTTAGAACTGATTTTCTGTTATTGTACTTAGGCTTATTCATTAGCTTTAGTTATCAAGCTAAGAGAATAGTCTATAAATACTGTACTGTACCTCATTGCAAGATATGAAAATATATCTTCCCTAAAACTCTAATAGAGATTGCATTTGTCTCCTATCACAGCTGTCATTTTTCTACCTTGGATTATTCTCACTACTACCTCAACCTGTGGGAATGATAAGTTCTTTCTAGAATGATTACAACAAAACAAATAAACAACTTCCTTAAGAGCAATAGAGCACAATCCATATATATAAAAGAATTTGGCTCTTGCATTTTGGTAGATGTAGCACACTCACCAGAAACTATTAGTTGTGCTTGTCATGGTATAGTATGTGTTGTGGTTGATTGTAAGAATCCGATCTAACCAGAACAAATTTCTTATGCAGGCTTTACCATTCTCAGATGCTCTGACACTGATGTCATACTTAAAGGATTGGATTTCATATTCTGATAAGGTAACTCTGGGTACCTTGTTATGATGAAACTTTTGTCTTTAACTGTTGTTTTTCCCCCCTTACTTACCATGTTAAATTGTCATATTTGTTACACTCTATTTTATGATCCTTTTTCTTCTATTGTTCCTGCGTTTCCACTTGAGAATGTGTATTCTTATGACAAGTATTACAATTTACAAGGCATTTAAACATGATGAATATCGACTTCAAATCCTTTTACATCTAAGATGTAATATTATTATGTATAAAATTTACTTCAAACCTTTTAAAGCGTTTTTTAAATGTTAAATGAGGGCTTATTTTTATCTAATTCTTGCAGGTTGAGCTTATTTGCAGGATTAGCACCTTGCTTTTGCAGACACATTATAATCAGCTGATCACTACCCCAGCTGCCAGACATGTCTTGACTGTTCTCAGCGACGTTCTTTACAAAAATGTCAAGGTACCTTGCACATGTTTTTTTATTTTCTTAGTTTTTTCTTTTCATAAAAAAAAGTTTAAGTGAGGGTAAGCACCGGTATCCCACTAGAGTTAGAGAATACCTCCCGAGCTCTTTGAGATTTTACGAGAGGAATTTACATATTACCTACCAAATAAATCCCTCACATGCTTTTCTATCTTAGTTAAATATTTGTTTTATAATATTACTTTATCATTTCCCGTTGAGGAACTTAAACTGTGTTTCATTGACAACTTGCTGTTTGAACTACGTCTCAGGGATATAAAGATACCTTTGGTATTAACCTTGCAGCCATGGATCATCTTCAGGTTTGTTTCAGAGAATCTGCATATTTGTTTGTGACAATTATTATTTGAAAAAGGCTTATTTCCTTTGAAATTACATTTCAGCAAATGATGGCTTCAAGATCGGATGCCGTCTTTAGCGATGCAAAATCAAAGCTTGAGGGAATACGCGCTCAACAATCAAAACGTTTAGAAGAAAGGTCGGATACTGGAGAAGTTAAGCGGAAGAAGAAGAGAAAGACATAAACCTAATGTGCACATTAGGACATTGATGTATTTGATAATCATACGACGAAGTATTTTCACGATCATGGGAAAAGTGACCTCAAGATTGGCTGGATTGCCACTGATGCTTCGTGACTTTGCTAACATGGATTCCCGTTTACGTAACCGGGAGATTTTTGTTACAAGACCTACGGATTTTGTAATCTTTACCTGCAAGACAAGCAGACATAAGAGTGTGAAGAACGAGATTTCAACATAGTAACAGAGAGGTATATCATCAGGAATCTAATTCAATTGCTTGTCAGTTATTTATTTATCCAGTTTTGATGAGTAAATTATTCATTGTTCTGCTTACCCTCACTCATAATCAAGAAGATGAATGATTGTGTAAGATGAGTATTATGTAGAGAAAGATAACTAATTTTTCAAATATGCTTTCTAAAGCCTACACTTTTTAATTAAGTTCTTTAGCAATATTTTTTCAGTTATTTTATTTTCTCATTGGATTTAGAGGTTTCTTTTTTGGGTTTTTTTTTACTTCCTTCCTTATTGTATGCTAATTATTCAAATGACAATGATTACTTGAGTAAATTTGTGTTTAGTAATTGCTATGTTAAAACAATTGTTTATCCTAAAATTGCGACAGCTCATATTAAATTTGTGGCTTTCTGCATTAACTGCGACTGTAAGCAATTCAAGGTACCAATGGGTTCAACCTTGTGAGTTGACCCATTTAACTTGCGAAATTAGTGAGCCAAATCGGTGTCAGCTCACCAAAGAATATAGATCTCAAAGAATATAGATCGAGATCGTGTGGGTTGGCTCACCTAATTCATGACCAGATGAGTCAACCCTCAAATTGGTGGGTTTGTGAGCCAACCAAATTGCTAGGAATTATGGCTCGCATGAACTTTGATATCTCTACCTATAACATGTGTTGTCCGAGTGCAAGAAAGAAAGAAAAAGAAACAAAACCATCTTTAACATGTTAATTGTCAACTAAACAGAAGTAAAGTGCTTCTATTATCGCCGCATTGTATCTTAACGCTCTATATTTCCTTTTTTTTTTTGGGTAAGTGATCTCAGCTACAAGCACTAATTTTTTAAATGTTCGTTTCACTTGCTAAACTTAATTACGTAGCCTTAGCGTAGATGAATGGGAAAAAAATGAAGAAAAATAAAACATATGGCAAATCAGGGAAAGTACAAACTAAATCATGCTTTCATTACATTGATCTAGCTAAATTAGTGTGGAATCCAATTCTGACCCCAATTTCATCCTCAATGAGTCAATGATGTCCATTTCACCTTGTTACCCTTCACTCGCAAGCTTGTCACATTCCATTACTTTTTGGTCTTTGATTTTTTACAAACATCTTTCAAACATTATCTGTGTGTATTAAATAGTTGGGGTTTGTGAAAAACCAAAATCAGAAACTAAAAAAAGTATTTTCAATATATAAAGATTAAATTGTAGTTTCGTGAATAAAATTAAGGATTAAAAGTTCGGTTTTCTCTTTATTAAACCATGTATGTCTGTCCCACCTTTAGCAGAACCTGGCTCGATGCTGCTGTATCTAGCCCATTGCCCATATACTTCTTTCACGACGTCTCAAAAATAAATTTTACATCATAAATATATATAATATATTTCTTTCACGACGTCTCAAAAATAAATTTTACATCATAATCTAACCCATATAATATACATCCATGCATGTTATTCTCAAATATATATAATATAAAACACAATTAATTATTATGATTAATTAGCAATATTTAATTTAATTACCAAATGATGCGGAGCTTCCTTCATAGAATGTATCAGAAGCTTGCCTCCATGTCATCAAAAATGTTTTTGAGTTTCTTATTTTTAAAAATAAAAAACTGTTTTTAGGAAAAAAAAATCAACAGACTCAATATTTATTTATTTTTCTTTTAAGTTTTTGCATTCTGTTAGTTGTCAATATTCAATCCAATTCTTAGTTTTCACAGATTCATCCATGTATATATAAGTAATAGAATCAAGTAATCAACTCGTTACTATACGACTAATGAGATATGAGACTGACAATTTTTTGATGAATTTCACTAGCTGTGAAGTTCTAATTAATTAGGTATTCTATTCCAATTAATCCATCTCCTGTTCAACACATGCTCATGATTGCTTTTAAAAAGCTATTTTGGCACTGTAAATGAAAACCTTCATGCCCTGCCATTTGGTAAAGTCCATTGCCATAATCTGATAAAAAAAAAAGGTTAATGTTCTTTTTTTTTCACTGAAAGTAACTTACAAAAAGAGAGATCATAAAGTGGGATAACTCTGAAATCTGAATGTGAAAGCACTATAAGGAGGAGAAAAAAAATTATAAAGAACAATTGTACCATACAGAATCAAGAACCCATCACTAATCATTATTGCCGCCAAGAGGAAAGTATAAAAAATAAGTACAAATGCTCAAGGCACTAGAGAGTTGTAAGATGTAAGTATGTAAACCCATAGCAGAAGACATGAATATTCTGATAACACTGAAGCAAAGCATAATAAACCCACATTCCAAGTTACACAAAAGATCCTGAAACAGCTCACAAAATCACACCCTAAGCAATGCAAACTGAACTATATGCTTTGCACCAGAATCAAAGAAAACCCCATGAGAGGAGAGAATAAGAAAAAGTAAGAAAAGCTTGGGTGCCACAGTTTGTAAAGCCTCATTCAACTGACACCTACATAAACCCACCTGAACCTCCAGTTTCTCTTCACTCTTCAGCTTCAGCATTATTATTATTTTCAGCTAAAAGCCTATTTTCCCCTGTGATTCTCACAAATGGCTAACATCATTCTAAGGTGTAATAAAGCAGCTCAATATTGTGCATTGGGGTTGTTGTGTGTGTTAGTGTTGGTGCATAAGGGTGATTCCTATGAATTTGTTGTTGGAGGCCAAAAGGGTTGGAGTGTCCCAAGTGACCCCAATTATAACCCTTACAATCAATGGGCAGAAAATAGCAGATTTCAAATTGGAGACTCCCTAGGTATCTGTTTATATGTTTATCTGCTTTTTGCTTTTTTCAATCCTACATGTGTTTATTAAGGGCAATCAATCGTACAGCATCTCAAAGAAACCAGAACAATTCTAACATTGCATATACATGCTTTTCGAGAAAACATAACTTTTAGCACTTAAATTTGCCTCAAATTAGAATTCAGTCCTCTATATTGGAAATACACTCTTGGATACTTGGATTTTTTTTTTACTATCATCAACTATTTAGTCCATCAAATAATATTCTAGGTACTAAATAATTAACGTTTATAAAAAAAGAGGGACCAAAACGTATATTTTCAACATTCAAGGGTTAAATTGCGATTTTAGGACAAATTTAGAAACTAAAAACATAGGTTAACTCAATGCTTTTTCAATCCTACTACATAGGCTTGTTAGAGGCCATCATAAAGTTTTCAAAGAAACCAAAGCAATTCGGAAGATAAAGTATCATTTTCCAGCGCTATAAAAATAAAGTGCAAATTTGATCTCATATATTTTGCTCAATTTCCAATTTAGTCCTATATCTTTGGGTCAGGTTCTAATTTGGTCCAATATCTTTTTTCATGCAGATTTGGTCCTATATTGTATGATCAGGTTTAGAAGTGTTCTCATATCTTTACAAAAGGACCATCTAATGATTATCCTTTTGCAAAAATATGGGACTAATTTTGCAATTTGAATAAAAGATATGAGACCAAATTTGCACTTTTTTGGCCTAAAAAAATTTCTAACGTTTTTTAACATTAGATAGAAAACTGCTCCTCATCGAATTTCATATCCGTTATCAATCAAACAATTCTGTAAACATTGCATACAAACACAATCAGACTGTACACTGAATTACTGCTAAATTAGGGCACAAAAGAAAACTGGCTAACTAAGTAATATATATATATAACAATACCTTCGATTGCGTTTGGGAATCGCAGTGTTCAATTACCAATCAGGGCAAGACTCAGTACTCCAAGTGAAGAGCGAGGACTACGCGAATTGCAACACCGACTCGCCGATCGCGAAATTCTCCGACGGCCACACGGTGATCAAGTTCAATCAATCAGGAACACACTTCTTCATAAGCGGGAAGAAAGACAACTGCCTCAAGAACGAGAAGGTCGTCGTGATCGTGCTCGCCGACAGAAGCAATCGCAACTCACCATCGTCGTCGACGAACACAACCACCACCGCCTCGCCGTCGTCTCCGCCGTCACCTCCGCCGTCTGAATCCACGGGGACTAACCCTACTCCGTCGCCTTCCGGCGAGGATTCGCATGAATCGCATCCGAATGCTGCGTCTTCGGTCTTCGTCTCCTTCGCTGGCTTTGTTGGGGCAGCCATGGCTTCTGCTCTGGTTTTCAGTATGTAAGAATGTGAAGAGCCAATGCTTGCGTCTGGGTGATTGAGTCTGCTTTTTAAATTATTATTATTAATTTTATTTTCCTTTTTCCCTAAATATTCTTTTTTCCCGAGGGTGTATGTATTGTATCTTGTGTCTTGATTTGGGCTGAAAATGTGGTGTTTGGGTTTTTGTTGTTGTGACTCGTGACTATTGAGAAATAAACTCACAATAATGTACATTGTGTGCAGCTTACTTCATGGTGTAAATTGTAAAGATATTGCAAAGGTTAGCAATGAAATAAGGAATTTATTTATTTTTTGTGTTTGTATTTTGTTCATGGTGGATGTGTCTCAACCAAGGATGTAAAAGTGGACCGGACCGAGAATTGAGTATCTATCAAGTCCGAGACGCACCAAGAAGTGGCCGATTAGAAAACTGGCCAAACAACCAGAAATCGATCAATAACCAGGTAAATTGGAGAGCACCGATGGTTTTGGGGGTCTACGGTTCAGCCAAAATATTTATTTTAAAAAAAATTAAACCATCTTGACTCACGGTTCACTAGGCCCCTAAGAAGAAATCGAAGCCCTAGCCATTTTTAGTCCTTGAATCTTCCTCTCTTCTTCTCTAGTCTAGTACAGAACCACGCAAGTTGCAATCGTCTTCTCCCCTTCAATTCTTCCACACAGCATCGTCGTTGTTCGCCGTTGTCTCCTACAGTTTCAATTCGTCTTTGACGCCACTATAGTACTGTGTTCATCTCCACCGATGCTATGTTTCGGGCTCATGACTATTAAGTTTCCACTTCAACTATGTCGTTCTTCTTCCTATGGCAGAGAAAGGAATATGTGATTTGTGAATGGGTTTTGAAAAGGGCTACGGATCCACTACCGTAATTATCCCCTGCTGTCCCTGTCATTCAATGACTACAAACCGTCCATTAGATCTGATGGCCTACAATATGCCCCCTGTCTTATGTTATTTTTTTTGTGTTTGCACCTAATCTTTTCACTCCAAAGCTTTCATTTCAGCGTTTGTAGCTTTTCATTTTCTTCTCCTCTTTAAAGCAAGGTTCGTTCTTCAAATTTAAGATTCATTTTTTTGACTTTCATCATTTTCCAAATCCCATCGCCGCCATTTATCGTTGTCGTTCATCATCGTCGCTTCCATTCATCGTCATCACCGTCATTCATCGTTGTCCTTCATCACCGTCTCTTCCATTCACCGCCATCGCTTCCGTTCATCGTTGATGCTAATGGTGAAGTAGTTGTATGCTCAATTTTTGATTGCTATACCCATATATAATTGATTAATTTCTTATTGCTATAACCTACTTGGAATATTATCTCTTATATGTTGAAATTGATAATGATATCAGTTTATTCTGTTGAATTTCTCTTTGTATATTTTTCTCTTGTGCGTTTTAATATATGGAGGTGCTGTAGCCATTGGATTTCTCATGTTTGGTCAAGACACTTTGTCTCAGATAACAGTCAACATACCACTTATTGCCTTTTCCTGAGCCACTATGTGGTTTATAATTTCTGTCCCTTGCTCTTTCAGGTGGCCATTCACCAAATATCCTTTTTTCTTTCCTCACAAATTACTTGTTCATAAAAGTGAAATAAATGGACATGGCTTGACCATATAAAGGTGTTGTTCTATTATCTACCCTTTTTCCTTGACAATGAACAAGTATTCTTTATTGATGAACCCACTTGCAAGGAGTATAAAGGAGTTATTGCCTGCTGAGGTTTCAAGTAGTTATTGGTGTTTCATGCTTCTAAAAACATTCTAGTTGTATCTACAGTTTGTGTTACTTTTTTGGTTCCTTTCTTTGGTAAGTCTTATATTTTGTCTCTCTAATATCTGTTTCATTCTATTCAATATTAATTACCAAATTATTAAATAACTTTAGACCAGTCAACATATAGATACATATAATAAATTAATATGACTCAACTGTAATGTCAGGGCTTGTGATGGCTTTAATTGGTTCTTTCCTTAGTATACTTGTGGTAAGTTTACCCTTCACTTTAAGTATAGTCTTTATTAATTATCATCTTGTTTTTTTCTCTTTAAATGGGTTCTACTATGGTGATTTTTTCTGTTGGGTGGTAAATTGTAAGGAATTCACACTAAACTTTGATGTAACATGGAATTCTACACTTTGCAGTCAGTGATAGTGCCAGCTTTATGCTTTCTAAGAATTGTGGGCAACAAAGCTACAAAAACACAAGTACCACTATCTCTGGTCTTATAATCTAATGCTCTCTAATGAATGAAAATTTTACTTTCTCAAGTACTAGGGATATATGCTACACAAAAGTAGATTATGGGTTTATACTAACTGGGTTTAATAATTGTGACAATGGATGCAGGGTAGATGACAATGAAGTTGCAAAATCAAATTCTATCAAAGTGAAGTACACAATCAAAATTAGTGAAGTGCTGCACATTAAAACATAATTGTATAGAAATTAAAGTGAAGTGCAAATCCAGACTACAACCATTGTATTTTGATTGTTATAAGTTCTAAACTCATTGTATCAGAAATACATAGACAAGTATAATTCAAATATATAGATACATTGTACTTGGCTATTCATTATCAATAAAAAGAGATATTTTGAATATCCACATGTATTTTGATTGTTATTCAAATGTATAGACATGTTGTTTTGCAAATAGTATGTCACTAAAATTAAAAGATATTTCATAAAAATACGTTTCTAAACATGAGGAGAATTGGATGTACCTATTTTATATAAATAGATCGCAATGCATAAGATATATTTGAATAACCTTAAAAAATGAATGAAAATCTAATTTAATTAGATGCTTATTATTATCACTTAGCAAGTTAGCATTCTAAAGAAATAGTCCAATTACTAATGTTAAATCTCTTCGCTCAGCTACAGATTCATGAAAAAGAAAAATACAAAAAATGTGGTAAGATGAGGTATATACAAGAAAGAATTGAGCTAATCTAACCAATAACCATCCTCTTTCCATAAAAATCTACACCACCTTTATTTTCTTCTACTGCTGAACGCATAGAATAGATCCCAAATTCCTCATATCCTTGTACTAATAAAAACTTCAGACATAGTGCTCCAATCTTACAACCATAATAACACTAATGTTATCTTAAGACAACATAATTCAGGAGTTGATACAGAAACAGAAAGACTATATACTACTCTACCCCCTCCAGCACATATCCCAGCCCCACACACAGTGACTAGTGGTTCACCTTCTCTACAAATTCAGAATTCCTTAAGGATGGATTTTCCTCTTGATCATCTTCTTCATGAGTTGCAACATTGAAAAAGCACCAGAATGACCAAAGGGTATTTATAATTGTCCCCATATATGCTAGGAAATAGACTAGTACAAACAATAAGTAATAAGCTACTAGAAGTTTACCATCAAAACCTTCATCATTGGGTGTAGGTATTGACTGTTCTATGATAGTCTCAAGCAAATCTGGCCTGGTCCATTGGATATCTTCATCATTCACAAGATTAGGAAGAGTATTTGTGTGGTGATCATATGATTGATTCCAACCTTCATCATTTTCTATTTGGTTCTCATCAAGTCTTTAGAAACTTTACTCATTACATAATTTTTAGATTCATCAGTAGGGTCTTGCACATAGAAACATTGATGAGCTTGACTAGCCAATACAAAAGGATCATTTTAGTATTTTAATTTGTTGAAGTTAACAAAAGTGAGACCATAGTTATCTTCTTCAAATTCATACCAATCACACTTAAAAACTACAACTTTGAATTGGCTATAGTAATCCAATTCAATGATTTCCTTTATCACTCCATAGTAAGGCATTGTGGAGGATAGGGGTGTTCGCGGGCTGGGTTGGGTTGGGTTTAGGGCGGGTTGGTTTGGGCTGAAATTTTTTAAGGGCGGGTTGGTTTGGGTTGGNTTAAAGAGATTAAATTGATTAATTGAATGATTGAAAAAAAAAGATTAATTGAAGGTGAAGTCACTTCATGTAGTGTTAAAGCTAAAGGGGAATGATAACTCAAGATTCATTTGTATTATGCTAATTATTATTTATTTATGTATATATTAAAATAAAAAAATAAAAAATACATAAGTGGCGGGTTGGCGGGTTGGGTTGGGTTGAGCGGGGTCAGAATTCTGAAACCCGCAGCCCAACCCAAACCACTGCGGGCTAGGAATTTTCAAACCAAACCAACCCGCCAGCCCAAACCAAACCAACCCAAACCTGCGGGTTGGGTTGGTTTTTGCGGGTTGGCGGGTTGGCCCGAACCGCTGAACACCCCTAGTGGAGGATTTTGGATTTTCATCCTTCGAGCTTGCAAAACTTGGGGTCAATGAGTCCAAAGTTACACCACTATTTTGAATTTTTCGTCTAGTATCACGCCGTTTAGTGTGAAACATATATCCATTACTTACATATCCAGAGAATTTCTTTGCCACTTTATTAGGTCCCCGAGCCAATGATTTCACCAAATCCAAAACATCCACCTCCCTAATATGACCTTCAAACCACTCAATGAAGTCTTGACTATGAGCTTGTGTTTTACGCCATTTTGTTCTCCTACTTTGGTTACCAATGATTTCTTCATGCTCCCTATTCAAAGTTCATAATTATCATTATGCAAAATAAAGAGGGACACCATATATAATATAGGTCTAAGTGCACTTTTAGTCCCATAACTTTGGCTAAGGTTTCAATTTGGTCCCATAACTTTTTTTGTTGCACTTTTGGTCCCATATCTTTTACTCAAGTTGCAGATTTGATCCTGTGTTACATTTTTGGTCTCATATCTTTGGTTCATGTTACATAATTGGTCCTATATTTTTTAGTCAAGTTGCAGAGTCGGTCCCATATCTTTGGGTCAGGTGCAAAATTGGTCTCATATATTTGGATCAAGTGGGACTGGCGGTGAAACTTTTTGCAAAGATATGGGACCAATTCTACAACATGACCAAAAGATATGGGACCAAAACTGATACGGGACCAAATCTGCAACTTTTTGCAAAGATATGGGACCAAAAGTGCAACAAAAAAAGTAATGGGACCAAACTGAAACCTGAGTAAAAGTTATGGGACCAAAAGTGCACTTTGACCTATAATATATATATATATACAGTTGAATAATATGTATCTCTGAACAATTGAAATTAATATAGTTGAATAATATGTATCTATAAAGAGGGACACCTATATAAACAAAGTTCAATTGAAATTACCTTACGTATTCATCCACTAGTCAACAATTGAATAATATGTATCTATGAGCTTGATTCCATGAAGAGTGATGTAAAGGGAATGCCTTCCCTTTCTTCTTCCTTCCAATAGGATAACCAGTACATGGAAATGGACTATTTCCTCCTTCATATGGATTAACATGATCACAATTGTTACGTGTTACCCTATTGGACCTTGTCTCAACACCATCATGTAAGTACCTTGAGCAAAATGTCAAACATTCTTCCATCAAATAACCTTCAGCAATTGAGGCCTCTGGATGACTTTTATTGCGAACATAGGACTTTAGCTTACCCAAATATCTCTCAATTGGTACATCCAACGCGTTTGCACAGACCCACCTAGTTTCACTTCATTTGCAAGATGAATAGGTACATGAACCATTATATCAAAAAAGCTAAGTGGGAAAATCCTCTCCAATTGGCAAAGTGTCTTTGCGATCTCTTTTTCTAAATTATCTAGATCACTCACTTTAACGGCCCTTTGACATAATTGGCTAAAGAATGCACATAATCGGATTAGTGGAATGGCAACACCCCTTGACAATGTGCTACTAAATGCTACTTGCAACAAGTAATGCAACATAAAATGAGCATCATGGCTTTTATATCTACTCAACTTAAACCCTGAATCTTCCACACATCGTGAAATATTTGAGGCACTACCATCAGGTAACTTTGCACCATTTAAAGCATTGCAAAATAGACTTTTCTATTAGATTCATTGAAAAACATGCCTTTGAGAACTTTATCTTTATCTTTTCACCATCATTTGACTCCTTAGGATGGAGGTTCTTCCTTAGGCCCATGTGAAGCAAATCCAAACGAGCATTGGCATGATCTTTCGTCTTTCCTGAAATGTCAAGTAGTGTCCCAATTATACTATCACATATATTTTTCTCTATATGCATCACATCAAAGTTATGCCGATGTGTGTTATATTGCCAATAAGGGAGATAAAAAAATATTGACTTCTTTTTCCATAGACTACTGCCACTTTTGGTCTTGTGTGTTTTTCCAAAGTCATTGACAAATTCTTCTAATTCTCCCATTACTTTCTTCCATAATAATAATGGAGGGGCTGATCTCAATTTCACCTTACCATCAAATGACCTAGTATCATCCCTCTAATCATGACTCATTGGCAAAAAAATACGATGGCACATGTAGCACATCTTTCGACTGTATTTCAGGTAAGTGGATTTTGTCTCATGATTACAACAAGGACATGCAAGTTTGCCTTTAGTACTCCAACCAGACAACATGGCATATTCATGAAAGTTACTCATAGTCCATAAAAGAGTTGCTCGCATTTGAAAGGATAGATTGGACGCAGCATCATAGGTCTCCACCCCTGTATTCCATAACACCTTCAAGTCATCAATCAACGGCTCCATGTACACATCAATGTTATTTCCTAGAGTCTGGGGCCCGGGGATCAACAAAGATAACATAAGATTTTCAGACTTTGTACACATCTGTGGTAACCAATTATATATCATCAAAACGATCAAAGTCTAATATTGCGGCCATTAGTAGAAAAATCTGGGTGCAAATGATCAAAGTCCTTCCATGCTTGGCCATCAGTAGGGTGTCTTAGTTTCCCATCATTTAAGCGCTCTAATTCATGCAATCTTAATGAATTTGCTGTTTTTGAGCACATAAACAATCTTTGAAGTCTAGGATTATTGGAAAATATCTTAGAACTTTTTTGCAACTTTATGAGTCTTCAGTCTTCACATTTTCCTCTTCTTCATGACTATCTTGTGTAACCTCATCCCACCGTGGAGTTTCACACTTCCAGCAACAAGAATCATGCTCATGCTCTTTCCAATAAAGCATGCAATCATTTGGACAAGCATCAATCTTCTTATAGTCAAGGCCCAAGTCTCTGATCATACTCTTTGCTTTGTAGAAGGATTGTGGAATTTTCAATAGAGGCATATGTTGGGAAATCACAGAGAGAGCGCAGCGGAAGGGAAAATAAAAATTTTTCCAGGGACTAAAA
>QANZ01000025.1:75632-88757 GCA_003254925.1 Chamaecrista fasciculata | reverse complement strand
ATTACACAAATCAAAGCTATTATGTATAAATATAATATAATATAGTACATATATATAAGACCGCACAAACCCATATATTTATAATTGATAGTACGAAAGTTTGATTACAAAAATTATAAGATTTTATGTAAAAATTTGATTGAAAAAAAAAACACTTGAAAAGTCAACTAAAATACTTATTTTTGTTGCTCAAATACTAATTTTAGTCCTCAAACTATGGGATAAGTTTCATTTTAATACAATCATATGCATGCTTGAACTTTAGATGTCCAAATAATTGTATGATATAAATGATATGTATTGGACAGGTGGGCTATGATAGCTAAAAAGCTACCGGGAAGAACAGATATTGAAATCAAGAATTATTGGAAAATTTATTTAGCTAAGAAATTACATCATCAGGATGAGGCTGATGATAAGGAAAAGACAAGAATTTTGGAGGATATTGGATCATCTGATTACAGTACAAATATCAGCTTTAGTTCTTCAAATGTCCCAATTGACAATGATAATGACGATGACGACGATGTTGATGATTTGTTCCTCAATAATATTGATCAAATTGGTAACAGTTTTGTAAATGATTCAAACTCTAAGATTCAAGAAATTGAAGAGAATAATTATGAGAATAAGAACGAGAATTTGGGTAGACATGGACTAAAAGGAGCTTGGTCTAGAAAAGAAGATGAAATTCTTTCCAATTATGTTGCTATTCATGGAGAAGGTCATTGGAATAGAGTTGCTCAGAGAACAGGTTTGTTTCCTCATTTCTTCTATTTCTCTTCATGATCTAATTACTAAGCTATAATTTATTCAAATTTTGATTATATATATTGATTACATATTATATATAATATTCAACATTATTAGGTTTGAAGAGATGTGGTAAGAGTTGTAGACATCGATTTTTACATTATTTGAAGCCGGGCATAAAGCGAGGTAATATCTCTAAAGACGAAGAGGACATGATTGTCAAACTCCATCGTCTTCATGGCAATAGGTAATAAAATATATTTTAAGTAACACTCTTGATTAATGAGAAACTTTATTATTTAGTTTCTAAATTTATAACCAGTCAATGAATTAGTCTTTGAATAATCGAAATATACAATTTGGTCCCTAAAATATTTTAATTGTCAACTATTTAGTCCTTATTAGTGACGATTTGATCCCTAAATTTGAATTGATTTTGTACTTTTGGGCCTCTGAATTTGTATTTTTTTTCTCTAAATTAGTTGACTTTGGGACCAGGCCAAATCATTAGCAATTGCAATAATTCAGGGTCTTAAGTCGTTTCTTTTGATTATTCAATGAATAATTTATTGATTTGATATAAATTTCGAGACCAACTAATAAGTTTTCTCAAGATCTATTATTGGTTAATATATAAATGATATTATATTATTGTCATGAACTAATTAAGAGTTTTCATTGGTCAATAGGTGGACTTTGATTGCTAAAAAATTACCCGGAAGAACAGATAGTGAAATCAAGAATTATTGGCATGCTTATTTGTCCAAGAAATCAGAAGCACAACCTGAGCCATGGTCATCATGTTCACCAAAAGCAAATGATCAAAACGAATCTGAAAAGAACATTATTGAACAAATCAATAGTGTATACACACCACAAGTTCATTTCCCAATAAGCACCTTAGATGACAATTTTATAGAGTCACCTGAAGATGATCATCATGACCCAAATAATACAATGAGCATGATGAATTCATTTGAAATAGAGTATGATGAAGCTTTTCTTGATGGGTTTCTCTCCAATGTTTTTCAAAATGATGGGATTGGAGATGAAATGAACTCTATGATGATAATACCACAAATTCATGAAGATAATCACTACAACATGTTTGATTCATCATCATCATCATCATCTTTCCATCATCAACAGTATCAACTATCTGAAGATGTTTTGGATTTTTGGACCTCAAGTGAGTTTCCTTTCTTCAATTGATAAATGAGGATTTTGTTTTGTTTTGTTTTTTATTTTGTCTTTAGATTTTGTAGAGGGATTAGCACAAACGAGAATAAAAGAGGTCAATTATGGCATGGCACATGTATACGTGAGTTTTAGACCACATGTTAAAATAATGATAACAAATTATGTGATTTCTATATATTACTTTGTAATCTATTAGCTTGTGATGATCATATATAATGTGTTCGACATAAATCTTTTGGCCATATATATATATATATTATAAGGATTTATCTAACATGTGCCCTTAAGGTACATTTTAAAGTTTTTTTTATTGGTTAGTAGAACATCTCATATCTTGAAATCTACGAAAATTCATTTAAAAGATAATGTTTAATATTTGAAAACTCACTTGACCAATAAAAAAAAACCTTAACATGTGTCCTAAAGGCACATTTTAGAAGGACCTATATTATAGAGTCATGCATTAAAATCTTAAATTAAAACAAACTTTTCATACCAATATAGACAATACCATCCATCACAAATATAGTGAACAAAGGTATGCATATATATACAGTTCACATATAATATAATAATAAACCACAAATTCACACACAATTAAAGTACATAAAAGTTTGAAATGAAAATTCAATAAAGAAATTTCAAAGCTACATTATTCTCAATCCCATCCGGTCTCTTTCAGATATATATATCTATAACTAGAGACTGATCTTTCCTAAACCACAGAAATAATCGAATTGGATTTTAATTCTACTTACATTTTTTTTTATATACACAGTCTGATTTGAACCTATATAAAATATTATGCTTAAAGAATTTAAATATTTATCAACTATGTTGAACTTTATCAGTTCAAAAAATTCCTTTTAATTATGTTAATTAGTTAAATCTTGTTTAATTAAATTGATTTTTGTAGTTTTCTAGTAACCATGCATAATGAAACTGCATATACATGTTTCTTCAATCTGCAGAGAAACCAAAAGAAAAAAAAAAAAACTACAAAACCTAATGGACCCTATTTCACAACTCGGTCACACACAATAATTACATATAGTACAAGTTTCAGAGAGACATATTAGTTACTAGGGGCTTTGCGTGCCCTAACGGGCACGCAAATATATATGTAGAATAAATAAGGGACTAAATTGTTAACTTAGTAAAGAAAGAGAGACCAAATAGTAAATTTTCTCTTATTTTTAATTTCATAGACTATAGTTTTAAACATGGACGACCAGAAAGGGGTGGAGCCATATAATATAAGATTAGTTTTGTTTTTTGGTCAATTATTAGTTATTACTTACTACCTATGAAGTATGGACACTGACACGAACACGGGACACGACACGGACATAGACACACTGACACACCAGATTCTAAAAATTATATGACACGACACGACATATATTTATATATAAAAATAATTAAAAATTCATAAATTTGATGAAAATTTTAACAATTACAATATATATTCATAATATTTGTCATATGTAATATTATTTTCTAGTATTTGTCATGATAAAGTAACAAAAAATTAATTTTATATTCTGAAATTTATGAATATATGTCGTGTAGGTGTCATACGGGTGTCGGACATGAACACGTGTCTGACACGGCGACACACTACCAAAATGAAGTGTGCATGGTTCATAGGTTACTACTCTACCTATTTGATAAACATACGGGCATTGGGCTTTTCTTTCCAAACAAGACTGAGGCGGCCAAAATTTCCCAAAGCGTACTTAACAAAAAAAAATTGGCAACTTATAGCTTTCAAAACCTATCAGTTTAATAGCTTTTACTTTCAGTTTTTTCATATGAATTTTCAAAATTGCACTAGATATTAGACAATATTTTAAAACACTAATCCAAGCCATGTGGATGAAGCCCTCATAAGTTGAGCCACATCATATACTAGAACCAAAATGTAAGAAAGAAGAAATACCTGAGGTTTTAGTTTATTTTACACAAAAAATACAACCTCCTCTCTCTCTCACGAATCGCGGTGTGCTCTGTGCCATCGAGAATCTGCATTCTTCCCAGTTAAACCCCACTCCGATGATAACTTCGCCGGAATCGGAGTTCGAATCACCGGTGGAACTAGGATCGGAGAAGACATAGTTTGGAATGGTGGGTCGTCACCAACTTTGTCAAATTTTGCATAACTAGGGGACCAATATGGAACGAAAAATAACTGGGGGACCAAAATAGGTCAATATGTTATTATCTAATTGCCTATCAAGTTCACCTTTTGTTTTTCCTACTTGTGTATAGATGAGGCCAAACCTCCAAAGAAAAGAGGCCTAAGCCAACTTGATGTGGATATATATAGAGTATTCAAGATGGAACAAAAGATGTAAGAACAATTGGCTGAGATGGAAAGAAAGATAAAAGATATGAATGCACAAGTAGCTCATTTAATATATATCAACAATAAAATAGGTATATATATTTTTCAGATATTAATATTTTTTGAGAATAAAAAATAAATCTTGGTCATATGCCTTATTTGCTTGAAATGTTTTGTGTCTGCTCGTTACTTGGTTGCTTGAGATAACAATCGCTAGCCGCAATAATAAGTTGTTGAAAACTAGTTCCTTTGTCCCGTTGGATATATTGTGTTGTTTTACAAATGGATTAGTTCCACCAATTTTGTGTCTGTGAAATAGTTAAGTGATTTTTTTTGGCCAATGAAATAATTAAGATACTCAAGAGTATCTTGCCATTGAGTTCTGTTTCCTTGGTAGTAAAGTCTCTCCCAAACCCATCCAGAAAAATATTGTACTTATTAAATGGGAACCTCCTGATGATGGGTCATTGAAACTGAATGTTGATGGTGCATGTGACAACCATTCTAGTCTTATTGCTGCTGGAGGTCTTATTAGAGACCATTGTGGTAATTGGGTTAAGGGTTTTCAAAAATTTCTAGGCAAAGGTGATAGCTTTCGGGCTGAGATGTGGGGTTTAATCCTGGGTTTACAACTTGCATTATCTATTGGTGCCCAAAATCTTTGGATTGAATCTGACTGCTCTAACATTGTGCATCTTTTAAACGACCATCATGCTGATAATTTACATCATTTCGGTCCCATGATATCTTCATGCAGGTCCTGTCTCAGCCATTTTAACAGATTTAAGATCACCCATGCCAAGAGAGAGGCCAATCAATGTGCGGATGGCCTTGCTGCTAGTGCCTTACGTTTGAAGTGTGATCATTGCCCTACGTCTATTTCTGCTTTATTATATGCTGATATTTTTGGTATTCCCACCCCTAGAGGGATTGGATGATATTTTGTAATCTGTTGTAAGTTCAGGGCTAGGATTTATGTTCTGTTTTCCTGTTCTTGTTCGAACTCTGTATTTGCTTCTCTGTTTTTTCTATGAAAAAAAAATGTGTTTGTAGTACATACATATATTCTTAAATTTCCACTTCAACGCTGACCCTGTACAGCTTTTTGTTAGGCGTACGAGTTAATTATATATACCCAAGTGTACTACCCATAAGATCATAGGGTGACACTTTAAAAAACTTGATAGTTTAAACTATCTAATTTTTAATCGTTTTTTCAATCTCAAGATCTATATTTTATAAATTCTTATATGAATCTCAAGATTGAAAAAAATTAAATCCAACATTCACCTTTTCATAGAACTACCCAAGACCATAAACTTGGTAGTATTGAAAGTTCTACCCACTTTTAGTACTTTCCTCTTCTTCTGCTAAGGAGATCCAATTGAAATTTCTTAAAATTTTATAACTTCCTTACATCTAGCCATTTTTTTATGAGAATTGTTATATATGCTGAAGTCTCACATCTCTTAGATAAAGGGTCTTCTAATTATATATATATAATGAGACAATCCTCTTTCTTTAAGAGTTCTTTAATTTTAGGGTGAATTAAACATTTCTACATGGTATCAGAGCTTGGTTTGGGTATGTGCGGATGTATGAGTCTTATTGTGGGTTGTTTTGGGGATAACTCGTTAACTTCACGCTCCTATGTTGGGCATGAGGAGGCGTATTGAAGTCTCACATCGCTTAGTTAAATGGTCTTCTAATTTTATATATATATAATGAGATAACTTTCTTCCTTTGAGAGTTCTTTTGGGGTGAATTAGACATTTCTACAATATATGAGCACCTATTTGTTTTAAATGAACTAGTTCGGTGATGACTATTAATGTGCATAAAATAATAATTTGCTAACTAATCCATTCTTAATATTTAGTTTTATAAACAAAAGAAAAAAGAGAAAATAAAAAGATTCCAGCTATTTAAGAAGAAACGTAAAGCAGTAAAGTGTAAAGATAGTAGGAGTTGGGGACCAAATCATAAATCATAAATAGTGGAGGAGTATCAACAAATCAATGAGTCTGTAAAACTATGAAAGCACTATAATCGTATTAAAAGAAAAGAAAAGTAGAGCAAGTATTACGTTATTACTTGTTCAATTATATGTGATGATGGTGTTTTAATAATTTCCTTGGACATTCCATCAAAAAAAAAAAAAAATCCTTGGACATAATCTTAAGGTATTGTAGATCTAGTTAATTTATTGGATGCATATCTCTATAGAATTAAAAGTGAATGACTCATGGTGTAGCACTATTTATTTTGTTTCAGTGACAAAGCTGGGGAAAGCTTGAATTCCTACAGTGATGAATATAAGCGCAATTGAAATTTCTGGGGAGTTATACATTTGTGTATTGATAAGACCATTCACTATTTCTTGAAGCTCGATCTCTCCCCCGGATGAACCATATAGCCAAGAGAAACCATGAAACAGAATAGAAGAGCTTGCCCCACCCATGAGTAAATATTTCGTAGTAGCCTCATTAGACCGTACATCTTTCTTGGTATATCCAGATAATAGATAGGAGCATAAACTGAAACATTCTGGAGCTACAAAGATAGTTATTAAATCGTTAGCACCGCATAAAAACATTCCTCCTAGAGTAGCTGTTAATACGAATAACAGAAACTCTGTTATAGCCATTTCTGTTATAGAATGTTTGGAAGAGTTTTGGGACATTTTACAATTTTATTTTGAGGATTTGGGACTAAAATGAATGAAGATGATGAAAAAGAGGAGANTTTTGAGGATTTGGGACTAAAATGAATGAAGATGATGAAAAAGAGGGGAAATTGAGAATAATGAGATAAAAATATAACTCAGGGACCTATTTGAATTTTGAATGAAATATTTTTTTTATTATTAATGCTGATGTGGCACGCACAATTGGCTTTTTTTTTTTAGTTTTCCAACTGCTGACGTGGCACGTCAGCAGTTAACGGCTTCAGGGACCAATTTGACTAACGTTAGTAAAATTCGGGGACCTATTTGTCAATTTCCATAAATCAGGGACCAATCTGTTAGCGATCCAATAATTCGGGGACCAATTTGGGAGTTTACTCGAAAATATATTATTTAATCTTTAAGTTTATATCGAATTAACAAATTAATTTTTGAATAGTAAAAATATATAATTTGATTTCTAAAATATTTTAATTCTTGATGATTTAGTCCTTAGTGATAATTTGCTCTTTAAATTTGGATTGATTTTGTACCTTTTGTCTCTAAATTTGTACTAAATTAGTAAATTTGCATTTTCTTGAACTTGCTTAATTTGACATAGAGACTAAATCGTTGGTGATTACAATAGTAGAGTTTCTCTATAATAATGACATGAATAAGTTTATTATTAGATCTAATGCTCAAATTGGTCATATATTTTTGTCTCAAAGTTCATTTTAATCTTATCTTTTAGAATGTTCAAATTGGTCATATATGTTTTATATAGTGGTTCACTTTGGTCTAAAATTATTAATTATGATTATATCTATCATGTTTTATGTTCGAATGTGAACAATCCAAAGCTACAGGCTACTTTTGACGGATACTTTTTTTATATAGTTGAAGTAGTCAACAAAGTTAAATAGAGTTCAAAATGCACGCCACTCGTTTCACAACAAATGAGTGAAATTGGTCATATATCATTTGTTTTAAGTCCAAATGCGATGAGTTTGGAACTAAAGTTACTTTTGACGAGTTCTTTCTCTGGCTATTGAACTGAGCAGACAAAATACTCGCCAAAAGTAATTCGTAACTCCGATCCAAACTCGTCACGTTTGGACTTGAATTGAGAGACATAAAACCAACATCGCTTGTTTGACTGAAAATGAAGTACTCATCAAACCAACATTCTAGACTCGATTTAACCTTGTTTATTGATGACCTCAAATTCTCAACTGGACAGAGAAGTACTCATCAAAAGCAATTTGTAACTCTAAATTCATCATATTTGAATTTAAAATAAGATAAATATAATCATATTCAAGAACTACAACATAAAATATATAAGATCTATTTAAACATTTTAAAAGATAATAGAATAAAATATATTTTAAAACAAAGATATAGGAACAATTTAATCATTCCACCTATCACTCATTGTTTAAAAGAAAAAAAAAAGGCTACATATAGACAGGAGTTATTAATGAACTAAGATCTAGTCCAAGTACACTCATGAATGCTGAAATTGATTTGATAAAGCAAATCTCAATAAATCAAAGGCAACGTACGGTTCAAAATAGTTATATATAGCTCTTTAGAATCTTTCATTAATAATCCTAATTGTATAATCTTTTAATTTGCAGGACTTCTAATGATAGATGATACAATTAGGATTTTTATATATATAGTTCATATATAGTAAACTATCTAATGCAAAGTAGAAAAAACAAAAAAAAAACTATTTAATTTTTTAAGATAAAATTTTATTTATATTCATTATCAACCATAATTAATTATGTATCTTTTTATATTTTTCTCTTTAATTATCATACTTATTCATGTAAAAGTTTTATATCATATTTTGATATAATTAATAAAATTTATAACATATATAAATAATCTTATATATCATATATTTTATATTTTCTCTTTAATTATAATACAGTACTTTCATAAAATAATCCTTTAATTCAACAACCGTAATTATTTTACTATAAGTGAAACCGAACTGTTACCGATGCTATTAATAAAAAGGGTAAATTATACTTTGGTACCCTGTGGTTTGACCCTGTTTCACTTTGGTACCCTGTGGTTTGAAACTTGACACTTTGGTACCCTGTGGTATTCTCCATTAACACTTTGGTACCCTTTGGACCTATTTTGTAATTTTAACCATAATAAATTTTACAAAAATTACATATTGACCCCAAAAAAATTTTAAATTTTTCATTTTAGTCCCTATATAATATGTATCCAGGGACCTATTTGTAATTTTTTGAAAATTTTTTGGGGTCATTATGTAATTTTTGCAAAATTTGTTGTGGTTAAAATTACAAAATAGCTCCAAAGGGTACCAAAGTGTTAATGGAGAATACCACAGGGTACCAAAGTGTCAAGTTTCAAACCACAGGATACCAAAGTGAAATAGGGTCAAACCACAGGGTACCAAAATTTAATTTACCCTAATAAAAATCATAAACGCCGTGTTTCGGATTATATAACAATAAATTTATAGATTCAGGCCAAAAAAAATTAAAAAAAAAATTAGGCCAAAGTGTATTTTGGTCCCATAACTTTTGCTAAGGTCTCAATTTGGTCCCATAACTTTTTTTGTTGCACTTTTGGTCCATATGTTTTACTCAAGTTGCAGATTTAGTCCCATGTTATACTTTTGGTCTCATATCTTTGAGTCATATTGCAGAATTGGTCCTATATTTTTTAGTCAAGTTGCAAAATTGGTCACATATCTTTGTATTAGGTGCAGAATTGGTCTCATATCTTTGGATCAAGTGAGACTGGTGGTGAAACTTTTTACTAAGATATGGAACCAATTCTGCAACATGACCAAAAGATATGAGATCAAAAGTGATACAGGACCAAATCTGCAACTTTTTGTAAAGATATGGGACCAAAAGTATAACAAAAAAAGTTATGGGACCAAATTCAGACCTGAACAAAAGTTATGAGACCACAAGTGCACTTTGTCCTAGATTTTATATGTCCTTCAAGATTTTGTCCAAAGAAGTGAGAGGAGAACCATTCATTTTGTTTAAAAGAAGCGCACTGCTCAAAACAAATTAATATTTCAGTCTATCTCACTCTTACTTCGTCCGAAAAAAAAATAGAAAAATAATAACTCAAAATATATTTTTGGTCTCACAATTTTTGCTTAAGTTTCAATTTTGATCTTATAATTTTTTCCTTACACTTTTGATCTATATCTTTTGCAACGGTTGCATATTTAGTCTCATCACTTTTAGTCTCATATATTTTGGTTAGGTTATAGGATTAATCTCATATCTTTTTAAGAAATTCTACCGTCAATCCCAGTTGATTTAAAAATATGAGACTAATTATGCACCTGACTCAAAGATATGAGATCAATTATTCAACTCGACCTAAATATATAAGACCAAAAATGCAACACGATACCAAAACTGTAACCTAAATAAAAAATATAAAACTAAAAGTGTAATAAAAGAATTATGAAACTACATTGAGATTGAAGAAAAATTATAAAACTAAAAATATACTTGGACGAAAATAATAATCTATTACCATACAAAGGACATTAAACTGTAGGAGATCTGCTGCATAAAAAATTGTAGGATCAGATCAGACACTTTTTTAAACATCGGAAATGTCAAAATTATCAATCAAATTCGCATATTAATCACTCGCCAATCACATAATTTGAACATGGCCAACTTGTTTTTTTTTTTTTTAATCTTTCTCTTTCTTCATTTGATAAAAATAATAAAAAAAAATTGAAAACAATAAAGTACACTTTCACTCCAAATTAACCTCGTGTTTTTTGAAGTGTAAGCCAAGCCTATATAATAATAGCTCTTCACATTTGTCCTGGTGTTAATTAAGTTGACCACGTGCATGTTTCATATGCATCAGAAATTCCCCAACTACACTTAATTTTTTAGAGTAAATTACAGAAAAGGGCCCTGTGGTTTGGCCCTGTTTCAGATAGGGTACATGTGGTTTGAAAAGTTTCAAATTGGGGCCTGAGGTTAACTCCGTTTGCAAAAAGGGTCCCAAGGTATATTTCCATTCAAAATTTAACGGAAATTTTAGTTAAAATACTATTTTAAGACCCTAACTATTAATTTTTTTGCGTTTGAATNTCAAACGCAAAAAAATTAATAGTTAGGGTCTTAAAATAGTATTTTAACTAAAATTTCCGTTAAATTTTGGATGGAAATATACCTCGGGACCCTTTTTGCAAACAAAGTTAACCTCAGGCCCCAATTTGAAACTTTTCAAACCACATGTACCCTATCTGAAACAGGGCCAAACCACAGGACCCTATTTTGTAATTTACCCAATTTTTTATTATTATTATTATTATTATTATTATTATTATTATTATTATTATTATTATTATTGTCTTTATTTTTCCCGTAAAATATTTAGGCCAGTATCACGTGATATTATTATTTAGGTTAAAGGGTCAATTTGGTCCTAAATGTATGTCCTAATATTCATTTTGGTCCCAACTATTAAATATGGCTTGTTTCAAGTTCAAACATGACGAGTTTAGAGTTACATATTGCTCTCGAAGAATACTTTCTCTATCTAGTTGGGGCCGTCATCAAATGACGTCTAATCGATTCTAAAAGTAGAGCTTTCGTTTTATGGTCAAACAAGCAAAGTTGATTATATCTCTCTCCTAAATGTATGTCATAATGTTCGTTTTGCTCCAATATGTTTCATGTTGAAGAACTAGTTTCATATCTTTGGGTTAGGTGAGACTGATGAGAAAACTTTTTGTAAACATTTGAGACTAATTTTGCAACATAACCTAAAGATATAGTACCAAAAGTGATACGAGACCAATTCTGCAACCCGAGCAAAAGATATGAGAGTAAAAATACGACAATAAAAAAATTATGAGACTAAATTGAGACCTGAGCAAAATTATAGAATAAAAAGTGCACTTTGCCTTTTTTTTAATAAGTAAAGATAAACTTTCTTTCAAGAAAAAAAAAATGCGAGGCCCATTAATTACACATCTTCAACATTTTCAATTCCTGCAATTTCCCTCAACTTACTTCCATTTCATTTTTATTTTTATTTTACTATTAATTTATTATGTACTATACTTTAATTATTTACTATATATGAATATTTATTAAATATAATTTATTTTATTCTTACTTTGAAAATGGCTCAAAGAAAATTTAATTTTTATTTTGTTATAAATAAATTACATCCAAATACTTGATTTACTCTTCCAAATTGTGTTTCTTCTTAATTAAGAAGAATCGAAATTAAAATTTTAATAAAAATATAAGAATTGGATTAAATGTTTATTATTGCCTAAATTTAACAAATAAATTTATTTAATATTTAATAAGCATTCCATTAAATAATGTTTTATAAGAGATTAAAAATATTTATTGAATAAGCTATTTATTGCGGTCAATAACACCGATTGAATTAATATTAAATAAGTTAAATGATTTTTTTTGTCACGTTAATTGTTATAAGATAATTATTTAAGTGTAAAGTTTTTTTTACAAATAAAATGATCATATAAAGACTCAATTACAAAAATTAGATTTTAAGACTCCATCGAAATTAATGTAGCTAGATTATAGAAATCAATAGATTTATTAAACCTATTCATTAAAAATGATTTGTTGTACTATTATTTTGAGTTGTGATTGAAACCAAATATGATCCAAGTAAGCAAGCACAAGTTTCATTTTTCTTTCTCATTTGCTTTTTTCTTCCATTTTGTTGGTTCTAAATCTTATTTTTATTTATAAATAAATCAAAGCAAATTACTTTTATACATCTTGCATTTTGTTTCTCGTTTTTTAATCTTCTAAATAGCTCTCGAACATCATTGTAAGTACATTTTTTTTGGAAAACAATATTTATTTAATACTAATAGATTAGAGCAAACCCCCTTTTTGGTCCCTCAATTGTTACTGAGTCGAGGAATCGGTCCCTCAATTGTGGGAAACTACAACTCAGTCCCTCAATTGTACAATCCCATTTACGTTTTGGTCCCTCACGTCTGGTCCGTTAGTGATAGAGGTGTTAAGTGATGACGTGTCACCGTTATCTGCTTAGGTGGCCGTTAAATGCTTAGTTGAGGGACCAAATCCTCGACTCAGTAACAATTGAGGGACCAAAAAGG
>QANZ01000025.1:52894-72716 GCA_003254925.1 Chamaecrista fasciculata | reverse complement strand
CCCCCCCCCCCCCCCCTCCCCCTATTTTTCTCTCTGATGCATTGTCCTGACCCAATTCGATTTTTTTAAAGATTAAAATTTATAATTTTATTTTTGAAAGAATAAAATAATATAGTCTTTAGTTCCTAAAAATTAAATAAATATACTGTATAATTCTTAAGAAAATATTAAATATTAATAAATATACCATTTTAATTTTCTAAAAACTAATATATATTTACTAGGGGCTTTGCGTGCCCTAACGGCCATGCAAATATGTATGCAAAATAAATAAGGGACCAAATTGATGACTCAATAAAAAAGGAGAGACCAAATAATAAGTTTTTTCTTATTTTAATTACATGTAAATATTTTTATCTTAGTATAAGTGGGAGGACGACCAGAAGGCTCCTCCCACATATAATATAGTATAGATATAAATATATTATGTTGTCATTATTAATTATAACATTCGCTGTCATGTCCTATATAAGGATTTAAAGGTTGCTCACATTAACTAAAGACGTGAGTGAGTGTACTGTTGCAGTGTTGCTCATCTATATATATATATATACTTGTGTTGTGGTTATATATAATTATCGCCATTAACATGGGTAGAACTCGTTCGTGCCAAAACGAGATCAACAAAGGAACTTGGTCTAAAGAAGAAGATGAAATCCTTTTCAACTATGTCACTCTTTATGGAGAAGGCAAATGGCAGGAAGTTGCTGAATTTTCAGGTTCAATATAATCTTCTTTTATCATCATATATATATATATAAACTTTTAGTATTGTCTGTCAAAGATCACGGAACTAACAATTCAATCTATGACAAATTGAAATATATGATTTTTAGTCTTTAAAAGATTAAAATAATACATTTATCAATCATTTTAATTAACTAAATAGTATATTATTTTAGTCTTTTAAAGATTAAATTAAACTGTGTATTTCAAACTTTAAAAGACTGAGTTGTTAATTTAGTTATTTTTTAAGAACCAAATTATTTGTTAAATTTATTCTATATATATCAATGTTATGATACATAAATAAAAATTGGAAAAAGTGACCCATTTTTCAGTACTTAGTTTCTGATAAATGATGCAAATGCGAGCATGAAATTAAGTCCAGATTAATTAATTTGACACCCAAATGTCATTGGTTGATTGGTGTAATATGAGAGAAATTCATTTTCATTATTGTTATTTTTCTTATTAAAATAATAGTGGTTTCTAGCTAGCTATATAGCTCTTTGTCTTCTTCAATGAAGATTATTGAAGATAAAACTTTGTGTGTGTGTTTCAAATGCAAGAGAAATCTTAAACATAAAATCAAAAGTAGACTTTCAAATTTTAAGTTTTAATGTTTAGAATTTGGATCTCTTTATTCAATTTTAAGTTTCAATTTTTTTTAGTATTATAAATATAATTATCATTGCCATTTCAATTAACATATATTAATTATAAGTAGAGTAAACTAACAATTTGATCCCTGAAAGATAACCAAGTTCACTACTCAATCCTTAGAAGATTTAAATGTACATTTTAATCCCTAAAAATCAAAATGGTATACTACTTGTTAGTCCCTAAAAGATTGGTATATTTAAATATACAATTCAGTGACTAAATTAACTTCATATGCATGTACAGAATAATATACTTTATAATTAACTTCATCAGTGTTTGTTCCATTTATACACGCATGTTAAGTAATAGTATACTGAATAACACTATAACTTCATCGACGTTTGTTCCATAATATAACTAGGTTTTCGTTTCTTTACTTTTATAGATATATATATATTATTCTTTAATCAATATGCACCTCTTGATAATATTATCATGATATTGTAGGTTTAAAGAGATGTGGAAAAAGTTGTAGGTATCGATATATGAATTATTTAAAACCTGGTTTAAAGAGAGGTGATATCTCAAAGGAGGAAGAAGATCTGATCATAAAGCTCCAACGTCAACTCGGTAAAAAGTATTATTTTTATTTATGCTATGAATATGATAAATTCATTTTAATGTAGTGTACTTTTGAGAGCTTAGCATCCAAAAGTTCTATATATTTGTTTTTTTTTTTCTTTCATCAATCTTCTGTCTACAAATATGAAATAAAAATAAAAATAAAAGATCAATATTTCAATTAATTAAAGCTAGAACTAGTTTGACACTTTGAGCCTAAAAGATTCTAATGACCCAAATCAAAGCTATTATGTATAAATATAATATTATGTAATATGTACATAAGACGACCAAACAAACCCCTATATTTGTAATTAATAGTGAAAGTTTGATTAGAAAAATTATAAGAATTTATGTAGAGATTTGATTGCCTTTTGGAGGCAAAAATTTGATTGACAAAAAAAGAAGCTTGAGAAGTAAACTAAGAGACTTGAAAAAATAATATTTGTTAAGGATTATATCATTAATTTTATTCACAAAATTGCTTATTAATTATTACATTAATATAATCATATGCATGCTTGAAGTTTAAATGAACAATAGTTGTATATATATGACATAAATAATATTGTATTGAACATATAGGTGGGCTACGATAGCTAAAAAGCTACCGGGAAGAACAGACATTGAAATCAAGAATTATTGGAAAATTTATTTAGCTAAGAAATTACATCATCAATATGAGGCTGATGATAAGGAAAAGGCAAGAATTTTGGAGGATATTGGATCATCTGATTATAGTACAAATATCAGCTTTAGTTCTTCAAATATCCCAATAGACAATGATAACGACAATGAAGACGATGTTGATGATTTGTTCCTCAATAATATTGATCAAAATGATCAAATTGGTAACAGTTTTGTAAATGATTCAAACTCTAAGATTCAAGAAATTGAAGAGAATTATGAGAATAAGAACGAGAATTTGGGTAGACATGGACTAAAAGGAGCTTGGTCTAGAAAAGAAGATCAAATTCTTTCCAATTATGTTGCTATTCATGGAGAAGGTCAATGGAATAAAGTTGCTCAAAGAACAGGTATGTTTTCTCATTTCTTCTACTTCTCTTCGATCATTATCTAATATTCAATATTGTTAGGTTTGAAGAGATGTGGTAAGAGTTGTAGACATCGATATTTACACTATTTGAAGCCGGGCATAAAGCGAGGTAATATCTCTAAAGAAGAAGAGGACATGATTGTCAAACTTCAGAGTATCCATGGCAATAGGTAATAAACTATATTTCAAATAACACTCTTACACATATATACAAGACGCTTTTATATATATTTATATGAGAAAAATTACTTTTGGACTTTAAATTTACCCAAGTTAATGGATCATCCAATAAATAAGTGAAATACACAATTTGGTCCCTGAAATATTTTAATTATCAACTATTTGGTCCTTGGTGACTATTTGGTCCCTGAATGAATTGATTTTGTACTTTTTGGTTCTTGAATTTATACTAAATTTTTTGTCTCTAAAATTTTATTTTCTTCCCTTAATTAGTTGACTCAGGGACCAAATCATTAGTGATTGCAATAATTCAGGGTCTGAGTGTCTACTTTAATTATTCAAATACTGATTCAATTTCTCAATACAAATTTTGAGACCAAATAATATGCTTTCTCTAGATTTATTATTGGTCAATATATAAATGGTATTATAATGTTGTCATGAACCAAGAGTTTTCATTGATTAATAGGTGGACTTTGATTGCTAAAAAGTTACCTGGAAGAACAGATAGTGAAATCAAGAATTATTGGCATGCTTATTTATCCAAGAAATTAGAAGCACAACCTGAGGCATCGTCATCGTGTTCACCACAAGCAAATTATCAAAACGATCCTAAAAGGAACACTATTGAACAAATCAATGGTGTCAACACACCACAAGTTGATTTCCCAATAAGTACCTTAGATGACAATTTTATAGAGTCACACGAAGATGCTCATCATAACTTCAATAATACAATGAGCCCGATGAATGATTCCTTTGAAATAGAGTATGATGAAGCTTTTCTTGATGGGTTTCTCTACAATATTTTTCAAAATGATCGGATTATTGGAGATGAAATTAACTCTATGATGATACCACAATTTCATGAAGATAATCACTACAACATGTTTGATTCATCATCATCATCTTCGTCCCATCATCAACAGTATCGACTATCTGAAGATGTTTTGGATTTTTGGACCTCAAGTGATGAGTTTCCTCTCTTGGATTGATAAATGACCTATTGAATGGAGGGATTTTGTTTTTTTGTTTTTTCTTTCGTTTCGTCTTTTGATTTTGTAGGGAGATTAGCAGAAATGAGAATAAAAGAGGTCAACTAATTATGGCATGTCACACATGTATACGTGGTTTTTAGACCACATGTTAAAATAATTATCACAAATTTGATTTTATTATATTACCTTGCAATCTATTTAGCTTGTATCATATATAATGTGTTTCACATGCATCTTTTGACCATATATATAAATATATTCATGCTATCACTAACATGATAGATTTAGATTAGTGGGAAGAATCTAAACCGTACCTGAATTGAACTGAAACCCATATGTCTTAATTTATGAACTTGCATAGAACATGAAATCGGGAGGGAGGAGCAGAGCACAACCTGCTTAGACCACCTCTTAACAACTCATACAAGTCCCTCTTTACATCTCCCTCATACCATTATCACTACCTCTCTTCTATTTATAGAAGAGAAATTATGATTATAAAATTAATAGTGTTAGTTGGTATCAAACTGTTAGTTAACATCAAACTAACAGTTGTCATCAGACTATCAATAGGATATGACCATTGACAATTGAGTTGGTCTTGCAGGTTGGGGCCCTTTCTCCAAATGAGCTAAGAGTCAACTGACCTATTATAGAATGACTCTATTATATCTATAACTAATTTGTGTATCTATTTTCTCTCTTTAGTTTTTCTTCTTCACATTTTTTATTTGGTTTACAACAAAAAAATAATTTATGAACTATATATATATTATAAATGTATGCATTAAAATCTTAAATTAAAACAAAGTATTCATACCAAATTACCAATATAGATAATACCATTCATCACAAATATAGTCAACAAAGTCATGCATATATCTATGATGCATAGACACTGACACAGACACGAGATACAATACGGACACGGACATATCTACACGTTGAATTCTTAAAATTATATGACACGGCATAATATATATTTATATATATATATAATTTAAAATTTATAAACTTAATGAAAAAACTTCAAAAATTATAATATCTATTCATAATATATGTTATTTATGTCATTATTTTCTACTGTTTGATATGTATAAAACAATTGACTTTATATTTTAAAACTTATAAATATGTGTCGTGTAGGTGTCGTACAGGTGTTGGACACAAACACGTATCTGACACGGCAACACACTCTCAAAATGAAGTGTCCATATGCTTTTTTTTTATAAAGCTGGAAATTCATTAAAACAAAACGAGAAATACATGAAAAGAACCCATACAGGTTACGTTCAATTACAAATTTAAGAGTAATTGGAAGATAAACCTAGAAGATCAAAAAGAAAATGAACAGAAATAAAAGATGGTAAAGTAGTAAAGATAGATGAGGAAGAAATAAGGTCTCTTCCTCTTTTGGCCAGAATATTAACAGGATGATTTGCTTCTCTAAAGAAGTGTTCGATAGAAGCTTCATCAAATAACAAAAGTAGGTACCTGCAATTTAAGATCAAAGTGGAGGAAATGGATCAGCTCAATTACACTTGTTAAAGTATGGCTGAATTATGTTTTATTGACCATTGGATGATTTGACTGAAAATGTATGTGTTGACTTTTAATCCAAATCAATAGTGCATATTTAATATTTTAGCTTTCACACTTTAGCTGAGCCACTCCCCAAAGTGGAGAGTAGGTGATGAGAAAGATCGTTTATTGAGTTGATAAGATCCACAATTAATTTTGAATCAGATTCCACTATAAAATAATTTATGTTGCAATTCTTAACCAATTGAAACTCCATTTGTATGCTCCATATACTTCATAGGAATATAGTTCACATATAATAATCATAATCCACATATATTCATAGTTCACACAAACTAAGGTACACAAAAGTTTGAAATGAAAATTCAATAAAGAAATTCCAAAGCTACATTATTCCCCAATCCCATCAAGTCTCTATCATATATATATATTACGTAGTTTTCTTAGTCTTTTTTTTATATGAAATAACATTAAAATCTTACCTTTTTTGGGCTAAACAAATCACATTCCCTTTGATTTTATGAATGTTTGATACTTACATTTGGTCCTTCTCCTTCCAACAACACTAGTTGCTGCATGTAGCACATGCTCACCCATTAGAACAAGAAGATTCCTTTTAATTACACTAATTAGTTACAAATAGCTTGTTCAATTAATTTTCTTTGTGTAGTTTGATCTGCACTTAGAATTAAGGAACGCTAGTAACGATAATGAAGCTGCATGCATGCTTCTTCAATCTGCAGAGAAACCAAGAAAAAAAAAAACTACAAAACCTAATGGACCTAATTTCACAATTTTTATATTTTTTGGGCCAGAACCTAATTTCAGAATTCGGTCACAAAAAATTACATATAGTCGCACGCTAGTCGTATACTTATTACTATGTATTTGCTACGGTGCTACCTAAACAATCAATTAGGCCTTTTCAATAGATTCTGGGCATAAAATCTCTGTTACTTTATTATGAATCGATCTCTTTTTGATCCTTCTGGCCAAACAAAAAATAAATTCTCTTTTTGATCCTTTCTTGGACCATTTATGTCTTGTGCTTTTGACAAAGCTGTTTGGTTTGTCTTTCTTCTTGAACTTCTTCGTGCGGACAATATAACCATGGATTTGTTGGCCTTGATGATCTGTTTCATGTAAAGCCTTCAAAACAGGTTCAGCCCACTAGGTTGGCCCCTTTGACTCATTTTTTTGAGGCTAGTTGATAAAATTTGGACTCATTAAAGATTTTGACTCAGGTGAATTTGTTAGAAATATAACATAGGCTTTGATAGTGTGATCACTGTCCTTAAGGAAATTAAGCCCCAACTATTCAATTGCTGCTGGGTTTGTATGGCAGATTTCCTCCAGGATTTTATAAAGCCTGATATTATAGCCAGCAAAACTATAATATCTTATGAACACAATTTTGTGAAAGAAAAGTTGAAGATGAGATCTCTTGATTGATTTTCTGTTTGAGAGAAGAGATGTTATTTATAGAGAGAAAACTGAAGAGGTACAACCTTTCAGATTCCTACACTCATATCTTTTCATGTCCAACCTTAATGGTTGGTCATAACTTGTCATGATTCAACATTCATGACTTTTCAATAAACTGTTACAACCATTCACATATGAAGAGTTATGACCCTTCACATATGAGCCATCTTCTCAACCCTTCAACTTACCCAATGTGAGACTTTAATTACTAACTATTTTCCAACAGAATTGACAACTCACCAAAGGTTTTGATAAAATTCTAGCTCACCTGAGATTATGGCTCACGTGAATCAACTTGGGTGATTCAGAACTTGTAGTGAACTAATATGAGTGAGTTGTGTTGGCTCACTTTGACACTTATAGACTTTCATGCTAATATTGTTTTGATTATTCTTCTAAAAGAATGAGAAGGGGTTTTTTCTTTTTTATTTTTACTTATTTTTATCCAAAAATTATAATGACGAAGACGAGCATGATGAAGTTACTTTACAACTTACAAGCAATCAAAATCCAGATTCAACCTATATCAACCACCTCATTTATACTGATAATGTCTTGTTGTTTTCTAAAGCTGATATCCACTTTTGCAACCACTTCAAAGATATCTTTCACAAATTTGGCAAAGTTTCTTGGCCTTTTGGTTAATCCCAACAAGTCTGAGATCTCGTTCAACCCTAATACTCTAACAGATTCAAGAAATTGTTGTGTCAAGCTTCCAAGTTTCAGTTTGTGACACAATTTAACAAAATATTTAGGAAGTTTTATCGATGAGAATCTATGAAGCATAGACACATCATTCTGATAACATGTCAGGCACGAAGCATACAACACGTGTTTACAAGTTTCAAAATATAAAATCAGTTTCATGTAACTATAACATGACAAACAATATAAAATAATGACATATATTATAAATAAACATTGTAATTATTAAAATTTTCATCAAATTTATGGATTTTTAATTATTTATATATATATATAAATATATGTCGTGTTGTGTCATATAATTTTAAAAAATTTGACGTGTCGATATGTTCGTGTCCGTGTCCATGTCCATGTCCATGCTTCATAAATGAGAGTGTTAGGAGTAGGAAGATCTTTGATATCATTCAAGAGAATTTACAGAGAAAGTTGTCGAGTGAAAAGCTAGATTACTATCTAAAGCGGGTTGAGTCACTCTGATTACATTTGTCTCTCTACTATCCTTATGTACTCTCGTTACAAGAAGTTCAACAATGTGACTCTCGGAGACAAGACCGGCCCCTCCTAAAATTTCAGTCATTAGTAGCAAATTAGTAGTATAATGATCTTGTATATTTTCAACTTATCTCAAGTGGGCCCTTTTCTCTCTTTTTTTCTTGGAAGTGGACCCCCTTCTATGTAAAGTGTGTATCGATATTAGACCAAATCACCAATATCTGTCTGAGCAAAAACAAAAAAAATCACCAATAAGGCAATAACTAATATACGGCCTTGTGAATTGCAATATATATATATATAATACATGGAATAAAAATTTAAGATCAAAGTATATTTTTGGTTTTATATTTATTGTTCAGATCTCAATTTAGTCCTATATCTTTTTGTTACATTTAATCTCATATTTTTGCTTAAATTTCAATTCGATCCCGTATATTTTTTGTTACACTTTTGGTCTCATATCTTTGATTCAGATTATAAAATTGGTCTTATATCTTTTATTTATGTTGCAGAATTGGTCTCATATCTTTACAAAATGTTTCACATTGTAGGACTAATGATGAAACTTTTTGCAAATATATAGGACTAAATTTGTAACAAAAAATATATAAAACTACTTTTGCACTTGACCAAAAACTAAAGGACCAAAAATATAAAAAAAAATGGATTTCAGACCTAAGCAAAAGATATATGATCAAAAGTACACTTTATCTTAAAGTCACGAGAGTTGAAGAAGAAAATGTTGACACTACTACCTTAAAATGAGATCTTAATAAAGATTCACAAATTCGAGATTATCTTATAAATCAACAAGGTTAAAGTCTAAAGATACAATTTTAATACTATTTTTGTAATTAATATTTTAATAATATTAATATTAGATATATTTTTTTAATTGAATTTTTAAAAGTTATTAATTAAATTTTTATATTAAATATGAATAATATATTTATATATGATATTATTTTAAAGAAAAATTCTGCCCCTCCTAAATGTTTTTCAGGAGAAATCACCAAAATAGCGAAGCACCACATACACATGAGGGCTTGCGATAAGGTATAAGGAAATTCAAAGAATTTAAGTAACAAATAACAATGCCCTTTTGTCGGGCTTTTTTCATTCAAAATCAAAATATTTATGAGGTCGATATGTTTCACCGATTTGTTAATCAATTTTTGATTTTTGATTGAAGTATCAAATTGATTGAAAATTAATAGAGGTGATGGATAGGCATTAAATTGCAAAATTGAAGAGATTGAGTGAATTGCCTACAAATAGAGATAATTCCTTCATGAGCGATGTGGTGTATAAGCGTCACCAAAAATGTAGTTTTGTGAGAGAGTGGTGAAGTCCCATAAATGGAAGAGGGGCTTTCACCTTCTATGGAGGGTTTATAATTTTTCCGTGCAAAAATTATGTTTGGGAGAGGGTTTATAATTTTTCCGTTCAAAAATTATAGTTGTGAGAGAGAGTTTACAATTTATTTCGGTCAAAAATTGTATTGAGGAGGGTTTGTAATTTTCTCCATGCAAAAATTACAATTATAGTGAAGTTGTCCCAAAGGGACCGTGAAATAGGTCATGAGGCACCGAACCACGTTAAATTGTTTGTGCGTGATTTTCTCTATTTCTCTTCCCTTTATTTTAGTAGTTGAGGTGAGTGTCGAAGCCCTACACCTTTTAGGTAAACAGTCATGGAGGATTCGTCAGCAAAAAGATTCTAGTTGTAAGCGTATGCAAGAGAAGAGAAAATGGGAATAGTATCCACATTGGCGGACATAAGAAACACGGACACGCGACACGACATGAATACGAACAAATCGACACATCAAATTTTTAAAAGGATAAAATGCTCTTTGGTACCCGTGGTTAGGACCGAATCCACTTTAGTACCCTGAAAGACAAAATTTGACACTTTGGTACTCTGAGGTTTGCGCCGTTAGTACTTTGGTACCCTGTGGTTATTTTCCGTCAAGATTTAACAAAAAGTGATGATGTGGCTCAATCTTAGCCGTCGATTTCTACTACATCTTATCAGTTAGTTTCTATTGTTGCTTAAACCATATTACACTCTTCAACAAGATTTCTTTTGTGCGTTTAGGTCGTTTCCCTTTGGTAAAACAAATCAAAACACAACAAACTAAAAAAATTGATGGATTGAAACTAAATATTAATTATTTAATTTTTAAATTAATTCATGGAAATACTCTTCAAATTATTTAAGTTTACTTTCAAAATTTCATTTAAGTAGTTGTATTTGAATATGGGTTGGACTAAATTGTATTTATTTTCCAGACTTAGGATTGATATGTAATTATCTCTTTTTTTTATTTTCCAAAATTACATTTTGACCCCAAAAAGTTCTTGTAATTTTTATTTTAGTCCTCTAAAATCATAATCTAAGGACTTTTGTTGTAAATTTTAAAACTATTTGGGAGAATTCTGTAATTTTTGTAAGAATTTTGTAAAGTTTATCTTCTCACCATCGAACCACATAGTTTTAGGACTAAACTACATTTTATTTTTCAGATTTATGACTAATCTGTAATTTTATTCTTTTTCCAATATTTTTCTTAATTTATATTTTGACCCTAAAATTTTGTTATAATTTTCATTTTAGTCCTCAAATATTATGATCTAAGGACGTGTTTGAAAATTTTGAAACTATCTAGGGGCATTTTGTAATTTTTGCAAAAATGCTAAGAATTTTCCATTAAATTTTGATGAAAATAACCACAGAGTACCAAAGTTCTAACGACGCAAACCTCAAGATACTAAAGTGTCAAATTTTGTCTTTCAGGGTATCAAAGTGGATTCGGTATTACCTTGTAGGTACCAAACTGCATTTTACCCTTTTTAAAATTACATGGCACAACACTGCATATATTTATATATATAAATGATTAAAAATTCATAAATTCTTATGAAAATTTAAAGTTTAAAATATCTATTCATAACATCTATATCTATAATCTATAATCTATAATATATTATATGTGAGAGGAGTCTTCTGGTCGTCCTCTCACTTATACTAAGATAAAAATATTACATATAATTAAAATAAGAGGAAATTTATTATTTAGTCCCTCTTTTTTTACTAAGTCAACAATTTAGACCCTTATTCATTTTACATACATATTTGCGTGCCCGTAGTACTTTATATGTGTCATTACTTTCTATTCTTTGTCATGTTAAAGTAAAAACAAATTAATTTTAAATTATGAAACTTATAAATATGTGTCACATGTGCCATATGGGTATCGGACACGAATACATGTCTAATACGATGACATACCCTCAAAATAAACTATTCATGCTTCATGGGTTGCACATCTCATGGATGAGAGACATATCATTGGAAAGAAGAGGACCGATTTGACCTCATTTGTTGATGGCTCCAACTAAATAGAGAAAGTATTCTTCGAAAATAATACATAGCTCTAAACTTATCATGTTTGAACTTGAAACAAGCCATATTCAATTGTTGGGACCAAAATGAAACATTTTGCAAACATTTATGACCAATTTGAACATTTTGAAACATAGTGGACCAAAATGAACATTAGAGCATACATTTAGGACCAAAATGAACCATTAACCATTTGGATGTGAAAAATTTTCTCGAAACAGCCCTTCTCTCCTAAAATTTTTATGTTTACTTGGAAATGCATCACAAATGCCCTCCCTCTAAGTGATAACCTCACAAAAAAACACTTCAACATTGAGGGAAGTTGTCCTTTTGGATGTGACCAGCTTGAAGATGATAATCGCCTGTCTCTCCTCTGTCCCATGAGTATCTGAAATTTCTTATATCTGATATAAAAATCCTACAATCATAAATTTTTGGCAAAAGACCTATTGGTGCTCTAAACGTTTGGAGTCAGTTTTAATTATATCCCTACGTTTGTTTTGTATCAGTTATACCCCAATATTTCAAATTGTTGTCAACTATACTCTATCCTCAATTTTTTGGGCCAAAGTCCTATTTTGGTCCCTCAATTCTTCAGCGAACTTCTTGGTGAGATACACAGCAACTACGAAAACTCATAATCCAAAATTTTTTAACCTCCTGAGTTCAATGATGACTTCCATTTTGCGAAAAAATGACTAGCAAGCCGCCAAAAAATTACATAGTCACCGAAAAATTTACACAATCGCCGAAAATCATATTTCCGGTCATTTGTTCGCAAAATGTAGACCGTCATCAAACTCAGAAGGTCAAAAACCTTGAATTAGGAGTTTCCGTAGTCATCGAGGCCGCCGTGTATCTCGCCAAGAAGTGCGCCGGAGGCTTGAGGGACCAAAACGGATCTTTGAGCAAACTTGAGGGATCAAAATAGAACTTTGGCCCAACAAAAATTGAGGTTAGGATATAATTGCCAACAATGTGAAACGTTTGGGGTATAACTGACGCAAAACAAACGTTGGGGGCATAACTGAAACTGACCTCAAATATTAAGGGTACCAACAAGTCTTTTGCCTAAATTTTTTTATACTCTTTTTTGTAATTGGTTACATAAAGAAGTATCTTTTGATACTCTCAATCATAGTTATATATACAAAATTTGGGGATTGGATCCTCTAGACTTTCTTTCTCTACATTTCTTGTGAAGAGAGAGAAAATATGAAACTCATGAAATAAAAATATATAAACCCATATTTTCTCTTTCTCTCTCTTCTTTTCTCTTCATTTCTCTCTCATACTCCATAAGAAATATAGAGAAAGAAACTGTAGAGGATCAATTTCCCAAAATTTGTTGTGTGTCCCATGATTATTAAAAGAATCTTATCCTATAATAATAATAAAAGAAAACTTATATAAGTTTAATCCTAAATAAATAAATAAAGCTACTCGATATTTATGCATTTATGTATAGATGCAAAAGAGCTAATGCAATATTTTAACCAATAAATAAAAGGGTGCTCAATATTTATGTATAGATTAATATAACTATCAATAACACTTTGACAAGGCTTGAAACTCAGCTAGCTAAGCAACAGAAACAACATTCTTCCAAAACAATATATTATTCAGAATTGAAGTATGCTATACAATAGAGAAAGATTCCCATCAACACTCAAAAGCTGAGAACGAAACTCTGTATATACAAAAGAGGATTCGCCCAACAACCTGGTGATTTATTCAGCAAATATGTACCTATATATATACACATTATTTATATGTCCTTAAGCTTATATACATTGTCTATGTAATCCTCTGCCTCCCAAAGGAAAGATCCAAAAGCAGCAGCTTCCATGACTAATCTCTTCAAGCTAGAAAATGAGGTCAAAATGACATCATCAGTCTCAACCAACTCACATTTCTTGTTTCCGAAAAGAGCACAACTATAACTCTCCACCAATTTCACAGCCTCCACTGATCTCAATTTGGCACACCTCTGCAGTGATCCGGGTTGTAATCCCATAACATAACATTTAAAATCTTCAGATTTATCTTCCTCCCCGATTAGTCCTTGACCTACAGATTGGAGGTTATTCCGGTGACCAAAGATCACATCTTTGTATCCATAATGACACATATCACGAACTGAAGGGGCCATCCTATGACCCAGAGATAGACTTCGCTCTAGATGGTACCTCAATGAAACTGATTTCAGAAAGTAACCGTATAATATGGAGGCAACGTAAATTCGGGCAAGCGAGAAATGTCTAATCTTAGTTGTAGCCCAACTCTCTGTCACACTAGAATTTGCTCTTAAGCCGGTTACCGCAGTTATGTGCTCCCTTAACAAATCCAAAACCCCCAAGCAGTGAATTGACTCTAGCTCCCAGTTCTTAGAAGGCAATATCTCAAGCCTGCCATTATACATGCACTTAGATAGCTTTGGAACCAAAGGGACCCTGATCTCAGAAAACTTGTAGGAAATCAGCAAATACATGATATCTTGTAAAGCAGTTTGACATTGATCCTCTGTTAATTGTGCAATCCTCCTGGGGCATTCAGAAAAGATATAGGTCAAAACTTGTACCAATGATATCCACTAAATAGTATTAAGCAACCATCAAGGACTTTCAGGAATGTGGTTTCCATGCCAGTTAACTTGTCTTGTTGTTCAAGGCTATTATTACATCAATGCACTGCAATACATTGATTCATTAAGTTATCCCAAAACTTCTAACTCATAATAGGGTATGTTTGGATTGGGGATTAAGGAGGAGAAGGAGAGGAGGGAGGCCTCTTCCCTTTGACAATAATAAGAGGCAGAATAATAAATCATCTAAAATCCAATAATTCCTTGTGGAACCATTTGACAACTAAGGAAAGGGCTAAAACTTTACTTTTAGTTACCCAATCCTTTCAGTATTTCGTTTATTGTTCTAACAACAAGGATTATTATTAAAAATCACATATTCAGAATAATGAAAAACAAAAAATCTCAAAAAGGGGTAAAAAGAATCTTTCGTTAGTTGTACAAAAGGAATGCTAGTTGTCATCAATGCCATACTTTTCAAAGGATAACCCTCAGGGACACATTGATAGGAACCCACCACCACTCACATATTCTAGGAGGAGAAAGAAGATTGATTCAACGCTCACTAAGCCACTTTTCATCTAGTTACTTGAAATGCCCATAGTTCGAGCAGTGGATTGTGTTCCCTCCTTTTCCCCATTTCTAGGAGTTAGCCATTCCAAGTATTTAACTTTACAGTAAGTGGGATGCTTATAAATACCACCTTAGTTTAGGTTATTGCCTTAGTTCATTCTTTTGTATTCCGGAAGCACATAGCTTCTTGGATTGGTGAAGTATCTGTGAGATGGTTGCATCTAGTTCTACCAATATTTCATTAATTCACTATTTTCTTTCAGTTTCAATTTCGCTTGTTCTCCGGTTCTTAGCATTTTGGTATCGGAGCAGGGTTTGGGCTCTCCAAAAACTTCAAATCCAGCAGATGACACACCCCACCCCACCCCACTAACAATATTATGAAATCCGTCCAGAGTTGGACCCCATTTTCCTACAGTTGTCTTCCCATGCAGCAGGACTGAGGACCCTTGATAACCTTGCTGTCGATGTTGCCACACTCAAGACCCAAGCTAATGGTTCTTCATGTGGAGGTCTTGGAAAGGAGACACTGGATAAGACCAAGGTGACTAACCATAGTTCGGGATTGCGTTTTAGAGGGCAACCTCATTAACGTAAACCTTGGTGGGGAAAGGCAACAAAATCAGTTGCAATACACCAGGATGGAGTTTCCCAAATTTGAAAGTGGCAACCACCCTCACTTTTGGTTAACTATCTCAACTATTAGATTTACTCATTTACGGTAAATGGGATGCTTACACATACCTGCCTTAGTTTAAGTTATTGCATCAGTCAAGCTTTAAGAATTTCTGAAGCACATAGCTTCTTGAACTGCAAAATCATTTTTGGGATACTTGCATCTAGTTCTACCAACATATTCTAGTGTCACTACTTTGTTCTGTTTTAACTTTCCCTTTTCTCTGGCAGTCTGGCTCTCAACACACGCTCACATCTCTAATAACTAAAGATTTGAAGCCAAATGCACCAATTCACTATTTTGTCCAGGAAAAAGTCATCATCAAAGAAATACTCCCTCATGAAGTTACAAAATCCCAATAACTTACCAGTCTAATATACTAAATACTAATATTAACATTCTTCTTACAAATACATGCATATGCACATATTCAAGTCCAAAAATATGATCAAAATGCAGCAAATAAAATAGAAAGCTGAAGTTATGAGTAATTGATAATCTGAATGTTTGTGCAGACGTAATAGCCCCAGTACAAAGACAATTGCCCATTTTCACTCCTGTAAAAGGCCCAAAATGGGTGGCATGATGAGCCTTATTGTCAGGTCAAGAATATATGCAGCCTTCTTATTTCCATTTGGTTATATCATTTTTCCTCATGGACAAAAAACCCAGGGCATACATGAAAGCTAAAGTATCTTGCAGATAGTATGGCAAAAGCATATTTAAGAAATAAAATAGAAATCCTACTAAAAGTTTTGAACTTATCAGATACTTGAATATTTGATACTTGACAGAATGCCGGTCAGACTTTATGTGGTGTCCATTGTAAAGGATAAAAGATAATCATATCAGAAAAACAAATTCTGCTATTTCATATTATGGACCTTAACAAAGGTAATAATGGTGTAAAGTGTCACAGTTTATGATAAAGTGACAATGTGCAAGACTATTTTGGTTTTTGAATAATTTATCATTCAAAAAAAGAAGCCAAATCAAAACAACCAGAATAACTAGCTGAAAATATGTTTCTTTGGTAATTGGATTTATAAATTACCAAAATGAAAGTTATATGATTACAGAAAGTTCAATCCAAACCTGCTTTGCAATAATTATAGTTCATTGGAAGGACGCAAAAGGACTAATTTGTTATTCTTAAAAGTCACAATATACCGTATAATACTTGTTAAGGTTAATAGAGTACTTCCTGCAACTTTTGTAAGAAATGAAAACCATATATGACTCAATAAAAAACATATTATGCCTCTCAAATTGTAAACAGAGCTATACAACACTTAAACAGCATATATTGCAGAATGTGGAATTACTGCCTTCCAGATATTTATTATACAGGGGCCACACTAAAGCAACAACTATCTTCTGTTTATTTGTGAGTGAGATAGCAAAATCAAAATATTTTAGTTAAATTATCCCAATAGTCTCCAAAATTTCTTTTAAAGGAAAAATAAATAAAAGGAACTAACATCATTCATTTCGTTAACTCCATCTGGAAGATCATGACAGGCCAAACATGACATGGTAGTTCCAGTTTCATGTAATCTGGATCTACACTTAGCAGCCTGAATCCATTAGTTACTTAAAACATACTGACTTGCAGAGTGTATTGAAAGAAGAAGACTATCAAAATCAGTTAATACTATCAGAATTTGTCTAAAATAGACAAAAATTCCTGATCCAAATCAGAACCAACCCGTTGATCTAGTGGAATTTGGCACCTATCAGATATACAAGAGAAAGAAACACTAAGGTGGCATAATCCTAGATTTCCAAATTTCCAATTCTTTAAGAAACCTTTTCACAAAACACTCAAGCTCAAGACACACAATAAAAAAATCCATGATATTCAGGACATAGCCATATCATGTAAACGTTTATTTTTATTTTCTTTTCATATTCATCACATCAAAGTGTCTTCATATAAATTTCCAGTCACTTGGGATATTAATCTAAGGATCGCAAAATCCCCTGCTTTTGTTACACGTATTCTAAATTGAATAGTAGTAGTAGTAGATAAAGTTATATTATAAAGGTCAAGAATATTAAGCATCACCAGACGAAAACTTCATAGTTCACAGAGTTGAAAGAACCCAACAAAAAAAAAAGTGAAATCAAAGTAATTAAGTCGCAAACCTGTGAAGTACGGCCTCATCAGAAGCTTCACTAAGCGTCATGCGAGAAACCGCAGCATCACGATCATCAGACAAAAGTATGAGTTCTTCCTTGACAGTTATGTGAAACAGTTGGCGATGGTTCTGCAAAACACCGCTCAGAAACTGACCCGCCGGGGATTTCATCGTCATCGGCGAGTTGGAGTTCAAGTTACTGAACTGGCAGTGACTCGCACCGCCGCCGCCGGCCATAACCAGAAGAAGGCTTCGCCTAGAGTGGTAGAACGAAGCATCGAAGGGTTTGAGTGGCGATTTGGGGAAGAAGCTGAGGGATTTGGGAGATAAATTATGGGTCAATTGGGGTTTAAGTGAAGAGGATAAAGAAGAAGCAGAAGATGTAGGAGGTAGAACGGAAATCGTATGGTGGTAGAGACAATTTTCCATCAACAGAAGTGAAAAAACCCACAATGAAGATTAGCGACGAATAGGGTGAAGTGTGAAGAGTTGAGTGTCAGATCAGAGAAGCGAATGAATGAAAATTGGGGTTTGATAAGAGAAGAAGAAATGCCTTGTGACTTGTGAGTGATGATTGATTTCTCGATTGAAACTTGAAAGATAAGACCTATCATATATCATTATCATCTTCAAATTTATGATTTTTTTATCATTAAATAATATATCATATTTTATAGGTCAAAAATTTATTTTGGTCCCTAATATTTACTCCAATTTATTTTTAGGTCCCTAATGTTCCTTCCGTTCCGTTTTAGTCCTTAATGTTTCTTAAAAGTTTCATTATTGGTCTCAAACTATTGAATATGGTCATATCTCTCTTTTCTCAAACTTGAATGTGATTTACTCAAAGCTACGAGTTAAATTTGATAAGTTTTTTTTTTGCCTAGTTGGAGTCAACGACAAACGAGGTCAAATTGAACATAAAATTGGGCTCGAAAACGGGTGGCTTGTTTCATGAATTTGGTCATATCTCTTTCGTTTCAAATTCAAATGCAACAAAATCGGAACTACAAATTATTCTTAACGAGTTCTTTCTTTGTCTAGTTGAGATTAAATAGTACTTTGAAAGTTAATATTAATAATTTGACCAAACTCATTTTTTGAGTATTATTTTTGACCTCGTTTGCCAATGGCCCCAACTGAATAGGGAAAGAACTCGTTAAGAGTAATTTTTAACTTCGATTTTATTGCATTCGAACTTGAATCGAGAGATATATGACAAAATTCATGAAACAAACAGCCCATTTTTAGCTCTGATTCGACCTTGTTTGCGTATGAATCCAACTAGGCAAAGAAAGAAATCATCAAATTTAACTCATAGTTCTAATTTAATCGCATTTGAGTTTGAAATGGGAGATATATAGTCATATCCAATAGTTAGAGACCAATGATGAAACTTTTAAAAAACATTAAGGACCAAAACAAAATGAAAGAAACATTAAGGACCAAAATAGATTTTTGACCTTACTAAATAAGATATCATATTTTATAACAACATATATCATACCAGCTAAGAGCCTAAGACGAATCTAGAAGGTTACTAAAATCCAGATTTGTTTAGTTTTATTGTACAAAGTTCAAACCTTTTCTATTTCTTATTTTATCTATTTAATATGAGTTTTTTATTTATATTATTTTGATAATTATTTTAGGAGTAAAATAATTTCCCGGTCCCTAATTTTTGCACTCGCTAACAGATAGGTCCCTGAATTTTACCCATTGTACTAACCGGTCCCCGAAATTTGCAAACGCCTAACTAATTGGTCCCTCCGTCATATTGGCGTTACAAAAATGCTGACGTGGCCATAACGGACGCTGATGTGTCCCGTTATGCGCTAACGTGTCCCGTTATCGCCACGTCAGCACCGTTATATTCCAAAAAAAAAAGCTGTCACGTCATAAAATAGTGACACATAAGCATTTTTTCATTGCACTTATAGGTCCCTGACCTATTTTTATCCCATTATTCCCAATTCTCCCTCTTTTTCATCATTTTCATTCATTTTAGTCCCAAATCCTCAAAATAAAATT
>QANZ01000025.1:0-45805 GCA_003254925.1 Chamaecrista fasciculata | reverse complement strand
ATAAAAAAAAAAAACAGATTAATTATATAAATAAATAAAAATGGGCATATAATGCCACGTGGCGAGTGAGGCCACATGGCACCTCGGTGAAGCGCGTGAACAGCACCAATGGGAAGCCGTCGGCGAGTGGAGTCCGTCCAAGGGGCGCGTGTCGCCAACCAAGCAGGATAAGGCGGCGCGTGTAGTACACTCGCCAGTGTTGCAAGTGGGAAATGCAGTTTTTCGATTTTTCTGTTGTTTCTGCCTTCTCGAGGCGCGTGCGAGCGCGTGCGGTTTCCGATCAGGGTGCCGTTTGTCTCTTAAAATCGGTAAATTCGAGATCTTCAATTTGATATATCATATGTTATATTTTAAAGATGTTTCGGGTCTGTTTAGTGATTTTTTTGATAAATACTTATTTTCTTTTAATTCTTTTATGTGAAAAGAAATAAAGAAAATTTGTGTTTTTGTCAAAATAATGTTATTATTTTTTTCTATGTTACAAGGAGGCAAGAGGCTTCAAGTAACAATGAAATCACTAAATATAATACATAAGAATTTTTTCGTTTTGAGACGATAAAATTCACAAAAAATGTATCTCTTGATGAGAATCTTGAGGAGGACCCAATAGAAGATCCGATGAGGAATTAGAGAAAATATCAAGGAGGATCAGAGGATCCAGAGGTACACCACGACGAGGATCATCATCAAAATGAGCCTTATGAGATGATGATTTCTAGCCCAACGACTGTGACATAATTTCTCTGTGACGCCCTAGAGTTGGAGTTGGAGTTGGATGTCGTTTTTTCAAGGTTCGTAAACTCTCTCATACGAAGTGGACGACGTAGAGGAAGGAGAAGATGAAGACCATCTACTCACTCCGACTCGGGCTGTGAAACTTTGATGCATAAGATTTAGCATTTTTTTTTTATGTCATAACTAAGGTTGTTGATAGCATAAAATTGTGAATAAAATGTTTATGGGATTTGACCATTAAGTTGGTTGTCTTTCTAACGTGAAAACACCAAAACCTAGGAAAACAAGGGACTTTGCGATAGATTATTTTCATAATCATGTTTATTGATATGTATGGTGTTTGTGGTTCCCTTCTTTTTCCTAGCTTTAACATTTGATGTGATAAATGTTTGCTATGTATTGTATGTTGTATACATTTTATATGCTTATTTGAATTAAGTATATATATGTGAGCTTTAATTATTATTTGTTAATAATTGGAGTATGTTTCTCATAAGTGGGAGCTTTTAGAAGATGTGTCTTCTAAGAGTCAATTAATTAATGATTATTAAAAACACTCATATAAATTTTTGATAGTGCATAATGTTCATGGGTGGTTTCGATCTTGAAGGCTAGTGTGAGTGTGAGTATGATGGGGTGTAGTTTTTGCCATAAGGCATTGAATTGACGAGAGAGGAATTGTACGATAGAAGAGGAAGGAGGGTTTCTGGAAGAACAATCAAACCAGAGAGATGGAGCAGATAGATCTAGAACAAGGTCAATGGGTATAAGAGGAGTGCCATAAGAAAGAGAAGTCAAGTATTGAAGAGACGAAGGGTCCTTTGTGAAACGGATAAGGAATTGGAATTTTTTGATGAAGATAACCAACATGGATCAGTCCAAAACATAACCATTGCTTATAAGTTCTTCACTTTCCTGCCCTTCTTCCAACTCTCTCGAGATTTTCTGTCGAGATTTTGCTAAAACGAAATCGAAATCGATTTATATCTTCTGTCGAGATTTTGCTGTGATGAATCTGAAACTGAAATTAGTGTGTTTTAGGGATTTTGTTGTGATGAACTAATTGATTTGGTGAGAGTGCAAAGGAGGATGACGATGGGGAGTGGGTATGAGAGAAAGAGATGGTAGGGATATGATTGGAGAAAATTTCAATTTCAGTTCTAAATTATTTGGGCAAAATAACATTTTAGCCCAAACACAAAAATGGATATTTACAAACTGACCCAATTTTAAAGTAAATGACTATTTTGCCCTTTGTGATTGGGGATTGAATGTATTAGAGTATAGGTAATTATAGGTTTATGTATAGGGGTATAAGTGTAATTGAGTGTGTTTGATTATTTAAAAATCATGATTATAATTGAATCAGAAAAAAAAACGTAAACGAACATGTTTATTATGATTATAATCAAAACAGATTATAATCAAAACGGAAACGAACTGGGCCGAAAAGGAAAGAAGAAAAAGACTTGCCTAGAAAATGAGTAAACTACTAAATTGGTCCCTGAATTATTGACCCGCTGACAGATTGGTCCCCGAATTTAGGAAATTGACAAATAGGTCCCCGAATTTTTCTAACGAGTCAAATAGGTCCCCGAATTTTTCTAATGTTTGTCAAATAGGTCCTTCTGTGCATGTTATTCGGGGACCTATTTGACTAACGTTAGAAAATTTCGGGGACCTATTTGACTCGTTAGAAAATTTGGAGACCTATTTGTCAATTTCCTAAATTCGGGGACCAATCTGTCAGCGAGCCAATAATCCAGGGACCAATTTGGTAGTTTACTCCCTAGAAAATGATACATTGGTATATGAAGTAGTAGCAGTACGTGTCGTCACTGTTAAGTGTTGATGAAGAGAGAGAGAGAGGCAAAGCACTTACTCACCGTACTTCCTACATCCTTCCCTACTCAAACGGCTAACTTCACTTTTGTAGCTATATGCCTTCCTTTTTCCTTTTTCACTCTCGTCTCACTACTTTTTTCTTCCTTTATCCATATTTCTTTTAATTACTAGGCAAAACACCCTTTCATGCCCCCAACGTTTGCAGTGATTTTCAGTTATGCCCTTAACGTTTCATTTTGTTCAGACATGCCCTCAACATGCAACCAACGTTTCAATTATGCCCTCAATTTTGACTCAATGCACATGTGGCAATTTTTTTTGCTTATGTGTTATTTTTTTTGTTTGACTTGATTACGTGGCATATGACTGGACATTTTTTTTTTTTTCCACCTTGGCATGATGAATGGATTTACATTTTTGAACATAAAAATTGAGTAAACTAGCAAATCAGTCCCTGGATTTACATTTTTCATCATCTTCATTCATTTTAGTCCCAAATCCTCAAAATAAAATTGTAAAGTGTCCCGAAACTCTTCCAAACATTCCAATTTAGTCCTTAAAAGTATTAAAAACACTAAAACCTAAACCCTAAAACCCAAACTATAAACCCTAAACCCTAAAACATAAATCCTAAAAAATCTAATTTGAGCAATTAGGTCTCTCACCCATTCTTATCCCATTATTCTCTATTCCCCCTCTTTTTCATCATCTTCATTCTTTTTAGTCCCAAATCCTCAAAATAAAATTGCAAAGTGTCCCTAAATTCTTCCAAATATTTCAATTTAGTCCTTATAAATATTAAAAACCCTAAAATCCTAAACCCTAAATTATGAATAAAATATCTTTTTGTTAAAAAAAAAAAGGTGTGGTTTTGAATGAAATTAACTAGGTAGCTCCCATGGGTCGAACTTGTAGAGATCGATGTCGGCGATGATGGCGACAGGAAGAGGAGCGGAGGCAGCCTTGCGCTTCAGATAGTGAACCACAAGCTCCTCGTCGGTGGGGTGGAATCGAAATCCAGGCGGCAGTTGAGGACACCCACAGTATGATGATGAATCCCTGCTTATGCTATTGCTATCCATCGATTGATGTGGTTCACTTCAGCTTATCACTTTTCGCTTCTTCTTCTCACTTTCCTTTTAATCTGCTGCTCAGCTTCCATTACGCCATGCCAACCAGGGGTACAAAACAAATTTACACTACACTCCTTTTTATACATAATATCTCCAATTTAATTTCATTCAAAACCACGCCTTTTTTTTTTTAACAAAAAGATATTTTATTCATAATTTAGGGTTTAGGTTCAGGGTTTTGAGGTTTAGGATTTTAGGGTTTTTAATATATATAAGGACTGAATTGAAATATTTGGAAGAATTTGGGGACACTTTGCAATTTTATTTTGAGGATTTGGGACTAAAAAGAATGAAGATGATGAAAAAGAGGGGGAATAGAGAATAATGGGATAAGAATGGGTGAGGGACCTAATTGCTCAAATTAGATTTTTTAGGATTTATGTTTTAGGGTTTAGGATTTATAGTTTGGGTTTTAGGGTTTAGGTTTTAGTGTTTTTAATACTTTTAAGGACTAAATTGTAATGTTTGGAAGAGTTTCGGGACACTTTACAATTTTATTTTGAAGATTTGGGACTAAAATGAATGAAGATGATGAAAAATGTAAATCCAGGGACTGATTTGCTAGTTTACTCAATTTTTATGTTCAAAAATGTAAATCCATTCATCATGCCAAGGTGGAAAAAAAAATAAAAATGTCCAGTCATATGCCACGTAATCAAGTCAAACAAAAAAAATGACACATAAGCAAAAAAAATTGCCACATGTGCATTGAGTCAAAATTGAGGGCATAATTGAAACGTTGGTTGCATGTTGAGGGCATGTCTGAACAAAATGAAACGTTAAGGGCATAACTGAAAATCACTGCAAACGTTAGGGGCATGAAAGGGTGTTTTGCCTAATTACTATTATTTAGGAAAAAAAGTACTTTTGGTCCTCAAAGTTTACATCAGCTGTCAATTTCATCCCTATTATTTTCTGCCCTCAATTTCATTCTAATGTTTCACATTTTGGTTAATTTATCTTTAAATCAATTTCTTTCAATAGATTAACAACAAATTTTATTTTACTTTTCAATTTGAGTTAGAATTTAAATTTTTTTTATTACTTTTACACTATATGTCATTAGTCACGTAGAATTTATCGTTAGTATTTAACTAAAGTAAAAGCAAAGAATAGAATTGTTCAAAATGTAAAATATGTAGGGACAAAGTTGACAAAAAAAAATGGAACAAAATTGATAGTTAATATAAGATTTGAAGGTCAAAATGATGATTTTATTTATCCTATTATTTATAATACCAATTAAGATAACATGGGGAATGGAGTAGCATTATGGGAAGGATAAAAATTACATCAAGTTTCCTACATCTTTGCTATCATGTTCCACCAATCATAAGTCTTGATTACATTCTCTCTCTTCAATGATTGGTCATGCAAAGAGTGGTGTTTAATATTCTCTCTCTACCATGATTGGTCATATATAAAATTTTTGTCACGTGTCAAATGTTGATTGAAGAACTTAATAGCAAGGATATAGAGAACTTGATGTAAGTTTTGCCTTTATGATAAAGGCTTTAAGATGATGATTAAAAATATATTTGGATTGGAGATTAAAGTAAGAAAGGAGAGACAGGGGAGAGATTTGATACCTCTTTCTTTTTGTTTGAAAAATTGATAATTGGAGAGGAAGAAAATAAGATATTAACTTTTAATTTTTTGTTCTTTTTCTTCTCTCACAAGTTTCAAATACCTCATATTAAAGTATTTCTTCCCTCTCATTCTCTCCCTCCCTCCCAACATCTCCAATTATCCAAACAAATTGATACTCCCTCCGTTCCTGAATATCTGCTTTTCTGGAGAACTTTTTTTGTTTCAAAATATCTGATGTTTTATAACTTCAAGAGAGCATTAATTATTCTTTTACCATTCTATCCCTATTAAATATAGTAGAGTCATAAATGAATAAACATTTTCCAAGTAATTTAATAGGGATAGTTTAGTCTTTTTACCTCATTTTTGTCTTCATTCTAGGTGAGCTAATCATTTCCTTGGTCTGTGTGTATTTACCTTAAACATCAGATATATAGGAACGGAGGGAGTAATATAATAAGCCTTTCAATAATCAACTTAAAAATAATCATAAACTACTCCGTACGATATCCTTATATTAGTAATAAGACCTGAAACCTTGTAGATTATAAACTCTCTTTTTTTACTAGCTGTATCATTTATTTACGTTATCTCCCATGTATGATAACACTATTAATTATTCTACGAGTAAACTATTAAATTGATCCCTAGATTATTGGCTCGTTGACAGATTGGTCCTCGAATTTAGAAAATTGACAAATAGATTCCCGAATTTTTCTAACATTAGTCAAATAGGTCCCCGAATAACATGCACAGAAGGACCTATTTGACAAATGTTAGAAAAATTCGGGGACCTATTTGATTCGTTAGAAAAATTCGGGGACCTATTTGATTCGTTAGAAAAATTCGGGGACCTATTTGTCAATTTCCTAAATTTGAGGACCAATCTATCAGCGAGTCAATAATCCAGAAACCAATTTAATAGTTTACTCATTATTCTACTTTTACTCATCTTTCCACAAAGCCAAAGAGAGAATAAAGAAAAAGCTCATATTCCCACTTTTCCACTTTCTATTGTATTTACAACAAATCTTTTCCCTAAATACTCACACAACATCCAACCTCCTTCCTTCAACAATCACGGGTTTGGATCCTTTAGAGTTCCTTTCCATGCATTTCTTGTGGAGTTAGTGAAAAAATATGATTTTCATGAAATAAAAATATATAAAAACTATATTTTCTCTTTCTCTCTCTTATTTTCTCTTCCTTTCTCTCTCATACTCTACAAGAAATGTAGAGAAAGGAACTCTAGAGGATCCATTTCCAACAATCACCTATGCCCTTCACCTTCCTTTTTTTCATTTTCTTTACTTTAGGCTCATCTTCCCATACGCTAGGCATCCTAAGTTATTAAATTAATAGTTAAAACTTCATTTTGATCTTTGAACTATAGTTTAAGTTTCATTTGGTCTTAAAATTATGTTTTATTTTCTTTTGAGCATTAAATTTTTACATTTTTTCCCTTTTAATCTCTAAAATATGATTTAGTTATGTTTTTCGTTATTTATAAGCTGAAAAATTGATATAAACCATTTTTCTATCATGTGTGTTGACAAAAGAAAATAAATTATTCTTAATCATAATTTAGAGATAAAAATCAACTAACTTATTATGACACCTATGAAAGAGAAATTATCAATTTCAACGGTTTAGTTTAAAAATAACCATAAAATATTGTATAAAATACATTTTACAGATCAAAATAGAAAAAATATAAAATTTTAAAGACCAAAATGAAATTTAACCCTTAATTAAGGACCAAAATGCGTATTTGACCATAAAATAATAATATCATAACATCCAATCTCTGCCTTCATCTTCTTCTACAACCTCTACACCGTCTCATTCTTCTCCTTTCCCATTAAAAAATTCCTCTTCTTTTTTGGATTATGTCATGAAAAAATAAGCTTTATTTAGTCCAACCTCGCTTTTTCTTCCTACCTCAGTACTTTGACTATAGCAATGGCTTCTTCTTCTCTCTCAATCTTCTTCTTCTTCTTGATCATACTCTCTGTATCAAGTAAGCCACATTCTTCTCAAACTCACACAAAGTTTCAATCTTGATCCATTTTTTCATCTAAAATTTCAATTTCTCTTAACCCCTCTTCGTTTTTTTCCTTTACAGACGCAAAATTCTCAAGCACACCAGGAGTCAACTATGGCACACTTGGAAACAATCTTCCATCTCCATCAAAATCAGTTGAACTCATCAAATCCCTCAAAGCCAAACGAGTCAAAATCTATGATACAAACCCAGAAATCCTTAAATCCCTCAAAAAAAACACAAATCTTCAAGTCTCCATTATGGTCCCTAATGAAATCATCGCCAATATTTCCCTAAATCAAACCCTCTCAGACCAATGGGTAAAATCCAATGTTGTTCCCTTTTACCCAGAAACCCAAATTCGCTACCTTCTCGTCGGTAACGAAGTCATCAGTTCAACCCGACCCGAAATCTGGACCCGACTCGTACCCGCCATGCGTAAAATCAAACTCTCTCTTAAAACCTTTCGGATCCGAAAAATCAAAGTGGGTACCTCGTCGGCGATGGACGTTTTACAGTCGTCGTTTCCGCCGTCCGCCGGCGAGTTCAGATCCGATATTTCGGGTCGGGTCATGAAACCCATGTTGGCTTTTTTGAACAAAACCAAGTCTTTCTTCTTCCTCGATGTGTATCCTTATTTCGCTTGGTCGTCGGATCCCGTAAACATAAACCTCGACTACGCGCTTTTTCAGTCGGAGAATTTGACGGTGACGGATCCGGGTACGGGTTTGGTGTACCACAATTTGTTCGATCAAATGGTGGATGCTGTTTACTTCGCAATGAAACGGGTCGGGTATTCGGGTATCCGGATCTTCATCGCCGAAACGGGTTGGCCCAATTCCGGCGATATCGACCAGATCGGAGCTAATATCTACAACGCCGCCACATACAACCGGAATTTTATCAAAAAAGTGACCGCCGAACCGCCGGTTGGAACTCCGGCCCGACCCGGTTCGGTTTTACCGTCGTTTATTTTCGCGTTATACAACGAAAACGAAAAACCGGGTCAGGGTACGGAGCGACATTTCGGGTTATTATACCCGAATGGTTCGAATATTTACGAGATTGATTTGTCGGGGAAGTCGCCGGCGGCGAGTTTTAAGGCGTTGCCGGCGCCGGAAAATGATAAGCCGTATAAAGGGAAGGTATGGTGTGTGGTGGCGAAAGAAGCGTCGGAAAATAAGACGGCGTTGATCGGAGCGTTATCGTACGCGTGTTCGCAGGGGAATAAAACCTGTGATGCGATTAAACCGGGTGAACCGTGTTATGAACCGGGTTCGCTGGTTCGGCAGGCGAGTTATGCGTTTAGTTCTTATTGGTCGCAGCTTAGGAATAGTGCTGGTGCAACTTGTTTCTTCAATGGACTCGCCACACAAACCACTAGGGATCCAAGTAAGCACCTATATCCTTAAATTTCTTAGTTTAATTTAAGTTTAGATTCTAAAATTAGAGATAGGAAGATTAAAATATAAAAAGTCAGCTCAAAATTTAGTGGTTTTTTTATTAAATATATTAATTAAAATTCAGTGATCAATATATTTTGAGAAAATTAATAATTTGGTTCCTAAAAGATTATCATGTTGATATCTCGATCTTTAAAAAATTGAAATATATAATTTAATCTATGAAAGATCAAAACGAGATATTTATTAGTCTTTTTTATGGATTAAAAAGTATATTGTTTGATTTTTTTTATAGACTAAAATATTACACAGTTTGAATTTGAACTTTTTAAAAATTAAACTATTTATTTTAATTTATAGAGTCTGAGTTATTAAATCAATAATTTTTCAAAAATAAAATTATTAGTTTAATCATATTTTTTTATTACATTAAGTTTAGAGTAAAATTATAAATTTAAAATTTTTGGAAATGTTATTTTAATCAATTGAAGATATATTTAATAAAAAGTTGATGATAATATTTTTTTTCTCCCTTTAATTGTTGAGAGTTATATTAATAAAATTTAGGTAAAAGTACTCTTGAAATTATTAAAATATGGGGTCAGATTTAATTGTATTCTTAAATATTTTTTTTATCAATTGTATTTTTTTTGTGTCAATTGTATGGTACAATTGATTCAAATATAAATATAAAACATTAGGACAAAATTGACTTAAAAAAAAATTAAAAATATAATTGAAACTGACTAAAAAAAAAATTAAAGATATAATTAAAACTGACTCAATATTTATGCCTAAAAAAAATTGATTGATTGATATTTTTGAAAATTTTAAGTTTATTATAATTTATTTTTGAAATGATTAAATTAATGTAACTTAATTTATGATCAATATATATTTGACAATAAACTTTGATTTGTGTTTTTGGATATGGAAGGTCATGGATCTTGCAAGTTCCCTAGTGTGACACTTTGAAGGAGAAAGTATGGAGATTAGAGAGGAAGGTGGAGTTTCATTAATCTCATTGATTAGAAATTAGAAATTAAAAGCATAAAAGCCAGTTTTCTTTCTGTTAGTCAATTCATCCATTAATTGTTGTTTTGAATTTTGGATCTCACCAATGTGTGTTTCTCCTTTGGGAAGCATAATAGATGATGAACCCACTAAAGGAGGAACTTACATTGATGAATTATTTGAATCTTTGATTCTTCATCTTTCTCAATAATTGCTCATTTCTTATATGTATCATGTACTACTACCAAACAAGGATGCACTATAGCTACTTTGATTATAAATTAGTTAATTGATTAAATTATTAAATGCTTTTTCTATTAAGAAAAATATTTTAATAGGTATCCATCGAGCATCAAATAATGACGAAGATTTCGTCTTATTAATGAGCTGGCAGTGCAAATTTTATTTTGATTTTGAATCTATTTTTTATTTTATTTTTGTTCTCAAATTTTATATTTATTTTATTTTGATTCTCAAATTTTATATTTTTTGTTTTAGTTCTAAAAAATATGGTTTCATATGAATTTTTGTTGTAATTTATTATTTGATGAAATCGCATTTTAGGATTAAAATAGAAGAAATATAAAAGATTAAACATTAAACAGAACAAAAAATAATTCACTAAAATGAGATTTTAATCAATAAATAAATAATAATCTAATCATAAAGTCAACATGTGCACGTGGTGAGCAGAACAAGTGCACGTGTCACAAGGCAACGGCTATATTATTAGGTTGAGGTGGCAACTTGCCAACGGCTATATTATATTCTGTTTTCTACTTTTCAATTGAACCATTTTTTTGAAGGCATTAAAATCAAATTAGATTATAAAAATGTCAAATGACTTTTATAAGCGTTCATATCACTTAAATCTGATAATATATGAAAAATAATTTGTAGATAGTGTCAACTTAGAGAAACGAATAAAAACGCAATTAAGTTCTATGTGAAAAATATTCTTATGATGCAAAATAATTATCAATTTTAGTGTTGGCAACAAAACATTTATCATAGATCGAAAGCTTTTTCATGTAGATGTTCAAATCTGAGCTGATATATTATTGGAATAATTTTTTCATAAAAAAAGTAAAAATAGAAAAATATTTGAATATCAAGATGTCAAGATGCTTAACTTGGCGTTGTATTTCGTGATTTACTCATTTGTTCATAATAGAATTACAATTGTATGAAGACCCACACTGAAGCCAAAATCTTTTGATAATTAAGCCCAAACTGTGAACACACCAAAACATGTAAAATTCATAAGTTTTTCAAACGCCATGTTGTTGACCAAAAAAAAAAGTTTTTCAAACATATATATAAAAACACAATTGATAATTAAGCTCAAATCAAGAGTATTATTTTTATTACTTTTTGGTAAATCAGTAAATCCATTAAAAAACACTAGCTCAAAGCTTTCTCCAATGACTTCTTCACTTTCATCTTCATCATCTTTACACATTATGTTTGGGAAAAAAACCGTATTGATTTTGGGATAGAGCGAAAATGTGAAACTGTTGTGTGACTATAAGTTGGTATCAAATGTCTCTATTTATATTGGTTGGAGCACATAGTGTTTTACCTTGAGCCCATAGTTTTTAGTGGACAAAGTTTCTAGTTTTGATGCTTGTTTTTGGTTTGTGTTTTCGATTTATAAAAACTTGCTTTTCAAAAACTGTGAACTATGCAAGATAACTATGCCCTTGATCTGTTCGTGTCATGTGTTGTGATATCAAAAAATTAAAAAAGTGTATAAATTGCTTTGCAAAATATTTTTAATTATCTGAAGTATATTTATATTGATTGTTTGTCGTGTGTGGTTTTCTAATTTTTGAAAATTGTAAGCCAGGCAAAGATAACCATGTTCTTGATCTGTCCATGTCACATGTTGCGATATCAAAAAAATAAGTGTGTAAATTTTTTTGTAAAATATTTTCTAATTATCTCAAGTATATTTATATTTCTTGTATGTGGTTTCTAATTTTTTAAAACTATGAATTAAGCCAAAACAGAATATTATTTAATTTGGAGCACATAACTTTTTATCTTGAGTCCACAATTTCTGGTGGACAAGGTTTCTAGTTTTGATGTTTGTTTGTGGTTTGTGGTTTCCTATTTTTGAAAACTATGAACTAGGCGAAGATAACCATGTCCTCATTGATAGAGTCACATGTTACAATATAAAAAAAGAAAATAAGTGTATAAATCATTTTGTAAAATATTTTCTAAATTGTCTCCAGTATATTTATTTTGCTTGTTTAATTTGTGGTTTGTGGTTTCTAATTTTTGAAAGCTATGAACTAGTTAAAGATAATTGTATCCTCAATCTATTGGTTTCTAATTTTTGAAAGCTGTGAACTAGTTAAAGATAATTATATCCTCAATCTATTTGAGTCTCATGTTGCAATATTTAAGGAATAAGTGTATAAATCTCTTTGTAAAATATTTTCTAATTATCTCAAGTATTTTTATAATATATTGAATAAAATTAATATTTTTTTTTTAATTTTCTTCCTTTTAAAATGTCTACTATTATTATTTTTCTTCCATTATTATAATTCATCTGTTAGAATGGAAACATACAGTGATCCTTATCCACAACATTAAAAACATGCACAAGCCTATCCAAAATTTTGTAACCGGAAGTTTGAGAGATTGAGATTAATTAATATTTACTTTAATATTTTTCTTTTTAAAACTTACAAAAATTAAATATTTTTCTTATTACCTTGCAACCCTTACAGTGGTTTAACATCTATGCTTTCGGCCGATTCTCTTCAAAAATGAGAAAACTTTTTATTTGATCTTTAAATTTACACTAAATCAACTAATCAGTCCCTGAATAATCGAAATTCATGATTTGGTGCCTAAAATATTCCAATTGTCAACTATTTGGTCCTTAGTAATGATTTGGTCCTTAAATTTGAATTGATGTTATACTTTTTTGTCATTGAATTTATATTAAATTAAAACTTTTTGGTCCCTGAATTTGTACTTAACTCTTATCTTTCGGTTCCCAAGGAGCAAATTGTTGACAATTGTAATAATTCAAGGACTGAGTAGTTTATTTTAATTGTTAAAGTACTGATTAGTTAACTCGGTATAAATTCAAAGACCAAATAGTAGGTTTTCTCCTCCAAAAACTATAGGAAGCACAAGTGTATCTAGCTAGATCAAAATAATTTGATACCAAACACTACTAATTTGAATATATATAGGGAAAAGACGTGTTGATGCCCCAAACATTTGGGGCCAGTTTTAGTTATGCCCCCAACGTTTGTTTTGTGTCAATTATGCCCTCAACGTTTTACATTATTGTCAATTATACGCTAACCTCTAACTCTGTTAATTAGATTGACGGAAAAAGCTAATGTGCTTGTTGATTGGGCTAATGGTTGCCTATGTGTCAATTTTTTTTGTCAAAGTCCTATTTTGGTCCCTTAGGTTTGCTTAAAGTTCCATTTTGGTCCCTCAGCTCAAAGTCCGATTTTATAATAGGATCAAAATGTAAAAAAAGAGAAACAAATAGACAATTTTAATAGATTTCACATAAAAAATAAAAAATAAACAACCAAAACCATCATCTTCTTCGAATGGATCATCATCATCTTCTTCTTCATTCTTAATAATGGTTATTTTCAAACCAAATCAAGAATTATATTTATTTTTTAACCTATAACACAATTTGTAATCCTAATTCCTAATGGATAAGTGTTTTTTTTCAATAAGCACACATATTATTAAATAATTTACTTTCAAACTTTCAATGATACATTAAAATCATATTTGTGATTAACTTTTCTCTATATATTAGAGTTGACGGTGGCAGCATCCTCGATTTGAGCTGAATGAACAATCATAGGATTGTCTTCCAATCCCTGGTGCATGGTCGACGGAAGAAGCAATGTCAAGATGCACTACTATCTCTCCCTCTCCATCTTTCTTATTACGTTCAAAGGTTTATCTTTTATGTTCTGTATCTTTATTGATATGATAATGGAGTACATCGTTCGAAACTCAACCCAATATGAACATGAAAACTTGTACTCACCACCCTCGTCCAATTCGATCCGTCATCTTTTAGGCAACTAATCGACTCAAAAAGTCAAAGTTTTCTCCATAGGGATTCTTGACTTGCCTTCGCTTGACCTCCTCAACATTGTGACATCGTTCATACTTATTATTGACATCGTCTATATATATATATATATAGACGAGGCAGAGGAGGCATCGACGTGACCACACGGTCACGGGGCACGGTCCCGTGACCGATTTCTGAAATCGCAGTCAATACTGCGATTTCATCTGACAATCGCAGTCAGTCTCTTTTTTTTTTTTTAAAAAAAATGGATGCCCACATGGCACCCATCTCGGGACTTATTATTTTTTTTTTGGGTGATGTGACGCATTTTTTTTTGTATTATAAAAATAAAAAAACCGCAAAGTTACGTAGTTGAGAACTTGATTACTGAGCTATTTAATTTATAAAAAAGACTAATAAATATAAGATTTTGATTACAATTTACATGAAGTAGTTCAAGGGTGAGAATGGACTTGTCTGAATTTGAAAGGGACAGTCAACGCTAAATTCAAGATGTAAAAGTCTATCATTCCCTGCACTTCACGTCTAGTAATCGATTATGACATCAATCAAGACCAATAATTAAAATTCCATTTTTCATTGTAGTCTGTATATAGGGAGAGAGAGGGAGATGGAGATCCTATAATTTATATAAAAATTAAAAGTTATTTAATAATATAAAAAGGTTAAAGGTTCATTTTGGTCCTAAATATATTTTAAATGTTCATTTTGGTCTATTATGTTTCAAAATGTTAAATTTGGTTCTAAATGTTGACAAAATGTTTCATTTTGGTCCCAAACTATTGAATATGACTCGTTTTAAATTCAAACGTGACGACTTTTTTTGATAAATAAACGTGACGACTTTAGAGCTACGTACTGTTCTCAAAGAGTACTTTCTCTGTCCAGTTTGGACCGCTAGCAAACGAGGTCAAACCAGTCCTAAATGTAGACTGCTCGCTTCATAGTTAAACAAACAAAGTTGATCATACCTCTCTCGTTTCAAATTTAAAAGCGATGAATTTAGAACTATGAGTTCCTCTTGACAAGTCATTTGAACTTGAAATGAGAGACGAGAAAAATATGATGAAATTCAACAATTTGGAACCAAAATGAAACATCTTACCAATATTTAGGACCAAATGAAACATTTTGCTAACATTTAGGACCAATTTGAACATTTTGAAACATAATGGACTAAAATGAACATTAGAGCATACACTTAAGACCAAAATGACCATTTGACCTAAAAAAATTATTAACTTCATTGAAATTGATTAAACTCCCAAGTATTGCTGTATTGGTCTTGCAATTTACTCTTAACATAGTTTTTGGTTGTTCACTAATCACTACCATTTCAGTCCTCCATTAGTTTCTTCACCAAGTATTGCTGTATTGGTCTTGCAATTTACTCTTAACATAGCTTTTGACTTTTCCACCATATTTATCATTTCACTTTCCCATAGTCCCATTTTCTCTCATTGCTAAGAACCATGGCTTACTCTGCATTTTCTTCTATGTTCCTTTCTTCCACACTCTTGGACACGTTTTCCACTCAAATCCAAAGTCATCAATACGATGGACCACACAAACGAGAAGAATACGCCAGAGAGTCAGCTTATGTTTGGGCCTTCATTTCATTCTTGAATAATAATACTCTCACCCTTCCATTACTTTCTTCATTTCCTCAATCTTAATTAGTTTCTAAAAGTGTTGTCTCTCACAGTATACTCCAATGAGAATTTCATCAGTTTCATGGTTTTCCTTCATCCTCTGTTACTGGGTATGTCTGAGTATCAACATCTCTCTACTTTCTGGCCATTGCCTTGAGGACCAGAAATTGTTACTACTCCAACTCAAGCACAAACTCAGCTTCAACTCTACAAGTTCCACAAAGCTGGTTTTGTGGAATGAAGACGTTCCTTGCTGTGACTGGAATGGTGTCACTTGTGATGAGGAGGGGCATGTCACTGGTCTTGACCTCAGTCAGGAATCCATCTCTGGTGGGTTTGACAATGCAAGCACACTATTCAGCCTCCAATATCTCCAGAATCTGAACTTGGCCAACAATGACTTAAATTCTGAGATTCCATCTGAAATTATAAAATTGAAGAATTTGACTTGTCTGAATTTTTCAAATGCTGGCTTTGTGGAGCAGATACCCATGGAGATTGGTCAACTGACAAGGTTAGTCATTCTTGATCTTTCTGATAATTACTACTTGGAACTTGAGAATCCCAATTTGGTGAAGCTTGTTCAGAATCTCACTGAAATTAGGGAACTATATCTTGACGAAATTGATGTATCACTTGAGGGGAAAGAGTGGGGTCAGGCATTGTCATCTTCTTTGCCTCATCTACAGGTTTTAAGCATGGATAGATGCAATCTCTCAGGCCCCATTGATTCTTCACTGCAAACATTAAAGAATCTCTCTGTAATCTCTTTGGAGGGGAACGATTTGTACGGACCTTTGCCAAAGTGGTTTGCTAATTTCTCAAAGTTGACCAATCTCAATCTTGCTTATTGTGGTTTGACTGGTAAATTTCCGAAAGAAATCTTCCAGGTACAATCACTTTCTTCTCTTGACCTCTCGAATAATAATGGTCTTCAAGGTTCTTTTCGATGCTTCCCAAAGAATGGATCTCTTCAGGAATTGATATTACGTAATACAAGTTTCTTAGGAGGGATACCAAATTCCCTAAGCAACCTACATGATTTATCTATATTGGATATTTCTTATTGCAACTTGAATGGAACATTACCATCTTCAATGTTGAATCTAAAAGAGCTTACTTACTTGGACTTGTCAAATAACAACTTTACAGGTCCAATCTCACTCTTTGGAATGGCCAAGAAACTTACTTTCATTAACCTTTCTCATAATCAATTCAGTGGTGGGATTTCATCAGCTCAGTTTAAAGGTCCGAGAGAATTGAAGGGAGTTTCATTTAACTCATCCTTTGTTTTAATTGTCCTTGATTTAAGCAGTAACAAGTTAGAAGGGCATATCCCTGAATTTATTTTTCTTGTTCAGACACTCATGTTCCTTGACTTGTCTTCAAACAAGTTCAATGGTACACTAGAGCTAAATATGATTCTCAGACTTCAAAATCTTGAAGCACTTTACCTTTCAAACAACAACTTGTCAATTGATTCCAATGATAAGGATGCTCATGGGTCTTCATTTCCCAAGATGATAACTTATGTGTCATTGTCATCTTGCAAATTGAAAGAAATCCCACGTTTCTTGAGAAACCAATCCACATTAGATGGCCTTGACCTTTCCAACAACCAAATTTCGGGAACAATACCGAATTGGATCTGGGAATTTCCCTATTTAAGACGATTAAACTTTTCTCACAATTCATTCATGATGCTAGAAAGCCCCCTACCAAATGTTAGCTTCATGTTTGATACTACTGTCGACCTACATAACAACAACCTCCAAGGTCCACTTCCACCAATTCCTAAAGGTGCCGTTTATTTGGATTACTCAAGTAATAACTTCAGCTCTGTTATTCCACCTGACATTGGTAACAATCTGGCTGATATACTATTTCTTTCTCTTTCTCATAATTTTCTACGTCAAAGAATCCCTGATTCTATTTGCAATGCTACAAATATTCAAGTGCTTGACCTTTCCTATAATAAGTTTGATGGGATGATCCCCCATTGTTTTGCAAAGTGTGAGGCACTTGCAGTATTGAATCTTCAAGCCAACAATCTCACAGGAGATATTCCTGATAAATTTCAACGTTCATGTAATATAAGGACACTAGATCTTAATGGTAACAACTTACAAGGGGAAATTCCTAAGTCTTTGTCCAATTGCAACAATTTGGAGGTATTGGACCTTGGAAATAACAAGATGAGTGATACATTTCCGTGTTTTTTGAATGTGTCTACACTCCAAGTCTTAATTTTACAAAAAAATAATTTTCATGGTTCCATTGGTTGTCCAAACGACACTAAAATTTGGAATAAGCTTCAAATTGTCGATCTAGCTTTCAACAATTTTAATGGTAAACTACAAGGAAAACTCTTTAGAAGGTGGAAGGTAATGATGCTTGATGAACACCAAGCTGCATCAAAGTTCAATCACCTACAATTTAGTTTAGAATATGATAGTGCAATGCATTATGTGGATCAAGTGATAGTTACCAGCAAAGGTCAGGAAATGACATTGACGAAAATTCTAAGTGTTTTCACTTTACTCGATTTCTCGTCCAATCAATTTGAAGGGCCAATTCCAAAAGAAATGATGGACTTCAAATCACTCCATGGTCTCAACTTGTCAAATAATGCTTTCTCAGGCCAAATCCCATCATCCATAGGGAACATGGAACAGCTTGAATCCTTGGACCTATCATGCAACTCTTTCACTGGAGAAATTCCAACACAGCTTGCAACTTTGTCTTTCCTTGAGATCTTGAACGTCTCCTTTAACCATCTTGATGGAAAAATCCCCACAGGCACACAGATTCAAACATTTGAAGCAGCTTCCTTTATTGGAAACCCAGGATTATGTGGACCTCCTCTATCAAGAAATTGCAGTGAGTTGATTGATTCGCCAGAAGTTGCACATCACACAAATTCAAGGTTTGAATTTGAATGGAAGTTTGTATTTCCTGGAGTTGTTTTTGGGTTGGGAATCATCATAGGCCCTCTTTTCTACAAGAAGGAGTGGAGGATATGGTATTGGAATTTTGTGGACAACATTCTTTGTAGCATCTTCCCTCAACTTTATTATGAATTCCAAACCCATGATGGCCAAATGTACAAAGTTCTTCGTTGGAGTCATTAGAAAAAGGTGCGTATTGTTTTTCTTCACAAAAGCTAGAGCTATGTGCTTTAACAGTACGTAGTAGAACATTATATATTGATATGTATTGTTTTATACATTTTAATATTAATATTCTGATTATAATCTTTGGACACATTTTAAAACGAACTCTTCGTTAAATTTCGTAATTTATCACATGAGATAAAAATGTTAAGCATATGTATGTTAAATTTAAAGTGCAAAAGCCATGTAAGAACTTATAACTCCATTTTTTTAACTCATTTTCTCTCTTTGCTTAAGGTATTGCATATATTTCTTTTAAATGATAATTTTAGCTAATATATGTTCTTCTTATACTTTTTCTGATTGCAATTTTGGAGAGGTATTAACTTATGGAACTTATGTGTTTCAATAATAGTATTTTAATTAGAGTATATAGCTCAGAGTGCCACTTCACCTACCGCTACTTTGGATGATTTAAAAAAAACGATTAGTGAAAATGCCAGTTAGAGGATATATATGTCTTTAACTTTTAGTATTTTCCCATTAGTTTTCTGGGTCTGAACTTTTAAAATGATAACAATTTCTACAGACTTTAGAAGAGTTGAAAAACTTTAGTGCATTTGTGAGAAGTAACAGTTGAAACTAACAAAGTTTAAATTTGTAATTTGGTTACTGGTTATATATACTCATTTTTTATGTTTTTAGCAATAATTGATTTTAACAATATTGATTATGTAATGTTTCTGTTTTTTTCCTGCAAATTTTAGGTGAAAATACTAGCTTGGAGACAGTTGTGCAGTGTTGTGTGACAAGCATATACAAGTATTTTGCAGTCAGACTGTGAGACAAAATAAGATGAAATATATTTCCGTGGTTGTCGTATTTGAATTTTCTGGAGAGTTTATGTGTTAAAATTAAAGACTTGAGTGTGATGTTAATTTGGCTTTGTAATTTGTTATAGAACTAAATATTGTGTTGGCATTATGAATGTATAAACAGTGTGGTGATTCTTCCTCTTCTATTACTACTTACTAGTTTCATGATTTTCAATGCTTTGATTTTTTATTTATTGTTCTTATGTGATTCATCACGTTTCCATTATAATGCTAATCTCACATTATCAAGATTCATCTATATTGCTAATCCCACTTGTATTCAACTATGATAAATGTAATGTCAGTATAAGGCTTAAAAACATGAAATCGAAAAAAAAAAAAAGGCTTAAAAACATATCCTCATATAAAATTCTAGTTTTAATATCTAAGAATAACAAACTAATGACATATATTGTCTTTTCCTAAATATTCCAAAATTTAGTTTTGTCATTTTTATTTTTAATTTTTAAAGATATTTTTTTGGGTGGACAAAGTATAATCTTCTAAAATGTTCTAACTAATTTACTAATGGATCTTTTTCAACCACGCAAATCAATGGACCACTTATCCTAATGTTTTTTTTTTTTTTTGTATTTTTTCTATTATATGCCTATATATTGACACCTTGGGTCTTATATTTTTGAACAGTAGATTCTTACTGGATTTTATAATCTCTTTTATGAAAAGTTAAAATCTCATTTTATTTCCTAATATTTACCCTAAAACTTCAGTTTTGTTCCTTAATATTTTTTTATTCCATTTTGGTCCTTAATGTTTCCCAGAAGTTTTGTTTTGCTCCATAACTATTGAATGTGGTCATATATCTATTATTTCAAGTTCAAATGCGGTGAAATCAAAGTTATAAGTTACATTTCATTATTTTTTCCTTTGTCCAGTAGGGGTCTAAGCAAACGAGATCAAACCGTGTCAGAAATTGAGCTTGAAACTGGACTACTCATTTTATTAAGTTAGTTATATCTCTCTCATTTCAAATTTGAATTTGAAGAAGTCGAGCTATGATGACAAGTTCTTTTTTTATTTAATTGGGACCATTAACAAACAAGCTGATGTCAAATAATATTTCAAAAGTTGGCATTGAGGTTTTGACCAAACTCACTTTCGAAATACTATTTGACTTCATTTGCCAAAAGCTTTAACTAGATAAATAAAGAACACGCCACTACAACATTTTTGTCTTTTAACAACGGCTAAAACCCGTTCTCTATAATTCAATAACCGTTGCCTATTAGAATAGACAACGGTTTGGCAACGGTTTACAACTGTACTATATTCGGACTTTACCTATTGTCTAAGGCAACGGTTTTTTGAACCTATGGCAACAAGTGCAGAAAACCGTTCCCTATACTTTGTGATTAGGGAACGGTTTTCATGTTTTGTTCTAACAACATTTTATAACCGTTGCCACTTTAAGCAAAAAACATTACCTGTTGCCTTCTTTATATAGCCACAACAGAAAACCGTTCCCTATACTTTGTGATTAGGGAACGGTTTTCATGTTTTATTTGTAACAAACATTTAAAAACCGTTCGCTAATAGAATAAGCAACAATTTTTTCTTTTACATTTTTGAAACAATTTTTAAATAAATATATACAAATAAATTATATAACAATTTGCTAATATCATACCCTAACATTGAACTCATTTTATATTTAATAGAATATATATTTAGATCAAGTGTCATCAAAGAAAAGTAATTAATATAACCATACAATATTTTGACATAAAGTTTCAACAAAAACTCCTAGGGGTGAGCAAACCAACTCTCCAACCTGCGAGCCCGCAGAAACCAACCCAACCTGCAGCTATGGGTTGGGTTGGTTCGGGTTCGCGGGTTGGTTTGGGTTCAAAATTCTCAACCCGCACACTTGCGGGTTGGGTTACGGGTTTNCAAAAAAGAAAAAAAAAAAGTAACAAGTATTTATAAAGATGACTTAACATGTATTTCTAGAGAAGTGAAACGAGAAGCTAATGACAAAAAACATAATAACAAAGCTAAACTAGACAAACAAGCTAACTTAATGCCAGCTCATCATAACTTAATACCAGAACCGATTTCATCAGTAAACTGAATAATTTTATAATTTTTTTTATCAGGTCGACTCTTCATTGATTTTTTGGACAGAAATGTTTAATAATTATTATTTTAGAACACTAGATAAAATACTAATTTTTAATCCCACCAGTTAAATCAGTTCAATTTTGTAAAATAATGAATAAATATGAGATATATAAGTTGGGCAAAAACAGAAAAGAGTGAGATGTATGTGTTAGAAAATGGATGAAAAGGAAAGACACGGGCATGAGCAAAAATGGCAATAAGCAATTAAAAGGTTAATACTAGATCAAATACTAATTTTTGAACTGAACTTGAAGATTAATTTACTTATATATCCTTGGTTTTATTTTGGGTTCTTAGTCCTTAAGAACAAAAATGGTTGGGTCGTCTAAGTGTGTAACTAATGTGAGTCCAGTTGAGCTAATGTGTTTGTCAAGTTGGAATGAAGTTACTGGGAATATGGTTAAGATTAAGCACATAACTGGGAACATTGAAGATCATATGAAGAATGACAAAAAACTTTTTCAAACCTCTAACAAGGAAGGTGCTCCAGAATCAGCAGTGCCTTGCCCAACTTGCTGTATCGACCCTGCCAGGTTTGCAGTTGACCTGAATACGATAAATACATGATTCAGTTCAATAGCACATAAAACAGAATAATGCGAACTCAAATTAATGCCTATTAAAGAACCAAAGGTTTCTTGCATGGTTGTCAAACTCGAGTTTTAACTCGTAAACTCGTAAACTCGTCGAGTTTACCCCCTAATTTCGAGTAAACTCGTCCTAAACTCGAAAATGACCTGAACTCGGGTAAACTCGCAGCAAATTCGTAAACTCGTGTGAACACGTGAGTTTACCTTAAACTCGACGAGTTCACATCAAAGTGTAAATTTTTTTGTCAAAATTCAAATTTTTTCCCACATCTTTTGCTTAGTTCCCAATTTAGTCTCAGATCTTTTTTTGTTGCACTTTTGGTCTCATATCTTTGGGTCAGATCCCAATTTGGTCCCATATCTTTTTTTTTGTTCCAATTTTGATCCCATATCTTTGGGGGGTCAATCACATAATTAGTCCTATATCTTTGGGTCAGGTGCATAAGTGGTCCTATGTCTTTGTAAAAGAATCAACTAACGATTGATCCTTTTGCAAAGATATGAGACTAATTCTGCAACTTGACCAAAAGATATAGGATCAAATTAGAACCTTTTGTAAAGATATGGGACCAAAAGTGCAACAAAAAAAGATACATGACCAAATTGGAAACTGGGCAAAAAATATGGGACCAAATTTATACTTGGACAAGATAATGAGTTTATAACTATTTGAATTTTGAAGAATAGTGTTATATTATGTCATATTTGTGTTTACTTTAATTTAATTTTTCACTTAAAGTAAATGATATATAGGTGTAAATTTTATCCTACATACTTAGGTAAACTCGGCGAGTTTACGATCCGAGTTTACACCCCCCTCTACGAGTTTACTTAAACTCTTGAGTTTGACAACCTTGGTTTCTTGTATGTAATGAGTTTTTATGTTGCATGTTTTGAAAGAAAATTGGTTTTAAGACCATTACCAGCAAAAGTTGGGATTGGATCCCTTGGAATTCTTGAATGCATTCATAGAAAAATTGCGGATCTGAAGTGCCACCTTGTGGACATCGATCCACTTTGTTCAAATAAAGAAAATTGAGCTGAAATTTTGGATTTTTCCATTAAGAAAATTTGATAATGATGGTGAATTTATATCTCAAGTCTTAAAGGACTATTATATGCTAGTTGGGATAAATGTGATACACCATGCTGTTTATGTCCACAAATGGTCTTGTTCAATAATTAAATGTCTTCTGTAAATTACTAGACCATTATTTATGATAAGAATTTAACTCCCTATATTGCATTTAGGGACATATCAATTTACATGATGCAGCGCATGTAAGCATTAAACTAACAACGTATCGTAAATTCTCCCCTATATATAGGCTTTGGGTCAGGAGCCGAATATTTCTCATTTACAAATTCTTTGAGTGTTGGATTTATATTGCTCCACCATGTGAATCAGAATGGGCCCCAATGAAAATAGCGAATATAAGTTGGATATGCATCTCATTCAATTATTAAATATCTTAAACTCTTGAAGGGAGATACATGACATGATTTATCAATGAAATTAATTTTTCAACATTAGGGGGAGAATAAAAATAGCTGGAAAAATGAATTACAATGAATGCATGGTTATTACATTAGTTTGATCCTCATGTGAACTTGAAGTTCAGAGAATAATTTATTTGAAGGATATTGCAAATAAATTGCAAAAAGCATTCACCGGCCCATATAAATGACAAAATTAGATATTCCCGCTGGAAATGCTCCAATATATATTGAGGTCCCTGAAGGACACGAAAATACTATAACAAATGAATATATACCACACCTGAAGCATGGTAGACTAATCGGTTCCAGAGATAAGAATTCTCAAAAATAAAAGGAGCATATGAGAAAGATGGCCAAATCGAAGAAATATATGAATTTATGAAGGCATAATGAATGAAAAATCTCTAAAAGAGATTCAGGTACTTGAAAGTGAAGAAAATAATGAGATCTCAATATGTTTATTATTGCCAAAGTATGGACCGATATGAAAATATTGTTGACAAAGTATTTACATATAATGTAGTGCTACAAATTACAAATTATAAAATATTGAGGGTCATGAAAAACAAATCGACGAAGAGTGTCGACGATAAAAATTGGCCTAATTGAAAAGAAAGGATCCAAGATGAGTAAAACCTACTGGAGAAATGTGGAAATTTTTAAACTTGAAGTCCACAGATATGATGGTGTACATCCAATTGAATATAAATAAGTCTTTGTGCGAAAAGAAACAAGCAAATTAAAATGTTAGATACAAAGACTAGAAATTTATTATGAGGTGACTCATTCTCCTGTGGTGGATGCAGTTAATTTTGAATATATGATCTGACTGTTTATAAAAGGTTGTAATGTCCAAATATCTGAACGTGTGAAGTTAGTGGGGTACAAATGAGTTTATAAGTAAAATCAAAATGAAAATGAAATGATCAAGTCGTAAGATACAAACTCAAAGGTCTCACATTGACTATATGAAGACATATTCTCCAGAGATGGATGCAATCTCCTTCAAATATTTTGTTAGCCTGACATTGTATGAAAAACTTGATATGTATGGTTATAGTCCATTCAAATTGATTATTGGACAGAAAAATTTATACGAAAATCCCTAAAGTATTATAGGATGCAAGCCAGATTTCTTATTCAATAAAGATAAATAAAATCCTACATGGGTTTGAGAAAAAAAAATTGGACATATGTGGTACAGTTGTCTTAAGAAATATTATTTTAAAGAATGACATAAAAATTTTCACGACCCAAAACTAGGCATGTGACCGGCACGAAATACAAGAAGAACCTCACTCCGAAAGCCTACAATTAAAAGAAATCACATGCTAAACTAAAATTACACAAATGATATTGTCATCTACAATATACTATAACAAATCTTACACACAGTTTTTCACCCATTAGGACCACACACAGCATTATCTCAACCCATGGGGACCGCACACAGCTTCTCACCCATCAGGACCGCACACAGCATTATTTCAACCCGTGGAGACTACACACAGCTTTTCACCCATTGGGACCACACACAACATTATCTCGTTCATTCCACAAATAATCAACAATAAGACACAGACCAAAGTAAGTAAAGATTTTCAATCAATATCACTGCCAGTGCTATCAACGAGCAAGTGAATAGACAAACCCAAACACAATCACAACCACAATCACAAACACAAACGCAAACACAATCACAACCACAATTACAAACACAATCACAATCACTATTACAAACACGATCACAAGCACAAGTACAAACACAAGCACAATCAAACTTAGTCAACTCAGAACATACAATGCTTGAATAAAAATTAAATATTATCACCATCATCAATCATTTAATATAAGTAATATCAATATTTAACATCACACAATTATCAATTTATCAAACAAATAATAACAAACCCATAGGTCAGCCAATCATCACACTTGATTCGCAAGTAAAGCACAATATCAGCATTTCCACCTCAACCCATCAAGGAGCTCACAAGTCATCACCTTGACCTTCAAGGGAGCACACACTGCACTTTTGTTCTGCCTCCACTCATGCACAAGAAACACATATAATATCATTAATATCTACGTCAACCCTTTGAGGAGCACACACCGTCTATTCATATCCACCTTAACCCAACAGGAAGCATACAAGGTATACTCATATTCAACCTCAACCTGATACGAGGCACACATAATATATATATATATATATACCAACTAAGACCGTTGGGGAGCACACGCATCCCTAGTCATCTTCCAACCAATCAATGATACACAACACTAGAATTTCTTCAAGAATGTCATTTTCAATGTCAAAACCAACACTTTGGGTAAGCAAACATATTCATATCCAGAATACAATCAATTTTCTAAAAACAATTCATTTGCAACAATTAGAATTAACTATGAGAATAATTGAAATATCACTATCTTAGGCAAGTATTAACAACAAAATCCATTCACCTAGCAACGTTACCATTTAGCATATCAACCCTCAAGTAGGGCCAAGATAAGAAAGCCACTCACCTTTGTCGATAGATTGGACTCCATAACCTTCATGCATGCTTCCTTCCCAATAACCAAAGCAAGCATCTAAGAGCATAATTACAATCAGAATGTCAATCAACATTACCATTCAAGAGCTCGATCCAAAGACCCGAAAAAGTACAATTCTCTCAAATTGAAAACCTTAACTTGAAACGCCCCTAGTTCACCTAAGAACCCACTATCTAGGACTTATCTAACCCTTTCCCATATTTCCAAGAATCTTAGCATGCCTCCACCAAGAAATTAAACAAAGAGACTTGGGTAAATCATTTGGGAGCTTTAGTATGTGTTTTGAAATCCAAATGTTAAGATTAGTTCATAAACAAATTTTATAATCAAGGGCACAAGTCAATCTCACAACTTGACACATTCTTTCCTTTCAATTAAACTTGCACACTATGCTTTTCACTATTTAAAAACCAAGAATATGATGTAGCTTCTAAGAAATTCATTTAGTTCATCAAAACCATCAAAATCACCCTTAGGGACCAAATTGCAACTTTAAAGTTTTATCTATAATAACCAAGTTTCAAAGTACTCATTCTAAATTCAAACTAATGCATTAGAACTTAGGATAATCAACCATTGAACTCACTCAAACCATTAGTTTTGAGAAAACAAGGAGTTTTGACCAAAATCTCAATTTCAAGTTTACCCCAAACCCTAACGGGTCCTTAAAACTATGAGGTTGCAGCTACCCATCACACCAACGTTTTGGAATGTTAAGATGCATCATAAATCAGCACTTGGTAGCAAAAATTCGAAGGGAAACTACAATTTTGAAGAAGCATCAAATGGAATGCATAATAGAGGAAAAGAGGAGGAAAAGCGTCACCTAAGGAAGAAGAGGGAGGAAGGAACAGCGAGCGTGGTGGCCCACAGCGGCTCGCCGGCGGCTTGTGGCCGCCGTCGGTCGTCGACGGAGGAGCGGCGATGGTGGCAAGTGGTTGCAGTTGTGGAGGACGAAGAGAGGGAGTGATGCGATTTTGGGAGTGAAAATGGGAGAGAGGGGGTCGGGTATGCTGATATAGGTTGTTTCGTAATTTTAGGCAAACGTTGGGTGCGAAAATCCAATTTTGATGCAGGAGAAATAGAGCTAAAACCATTGTATTACCCACAAAAGTTTGAATCTATTCATATCGGTCCTTAAAACTCAAAATTTTAAATATAAAATTTCTAGACAAAATTTATAATGTTAGCTTTGTTGCGAAGAGTAGATTTCGAATATATAATTTGTTTTTGAAAACTTCAACTCTAACATGTTTCAGTTCTTACTCAAAAGTATCATTTGTCGGGTCTAGATAAAAACCCAAATACAATTTTAAACTTCGTTTGCTCCCAAATTTTTACCACAAGCCAAATAAAATATGGAGATCTCAAATATGACAATGAAAATTTGAAGTTTTTTTTTTTAGTTCACTAATTTCTAAAAATTATAATCTAAAAACTCCTAATACTGGTCTAAAGCTAGCCTGAAAATCGATCTATAATTCTGAAAAATCACTAATTCTACTTCTGAGCACCCAAAACTAAATTCTAAAACTCCAGGATATCACAAAAATGATCTAATTTGTCTATATGCTCTCATACAAAGATATGAATCAAAGTGTGTTATCAATACTGCGTATATTTATTATTGTTGGAACTCCTGAAGAGCTCAAAACATAGTAAAGTATTGATAGCAATAGTCTTGCAAAGATAAAATTTTGTCTCATCTTTTAGATTAAGCATATTATAATAGTGAGGTTATTATTCATATTATATAGAAAATGTATTAAGATAGTTTCCATGGATAAGGTGCATGGACATGGTGTATCCATGATGATTAGATAAATAATATGAAGTGATAAAGTATCCTTTTTAACCTCAAATGAAGATGAAATTCTTTGGTCTTGTAGTACCATATCTTAATATTATAATAGATTAATGTTTTCGGTACACTTGCTAGCGAGATATAGTTCTTCATTAATCAAAAGACATTGAAAAGGAATGAAATAAGGTTTATTTTATTTAAATAAATTTAGTTCACCATTCCTTGATGATATAGATGCTAGCTGATTATCTAATCTTCATTGACAATGCATAAGGCAAATCAAGAATGTGTTTAAGTTGAGACTACTAATTAAACACATTCACAAGATATGTAATTTGTTTTTTTGCAGGTAAATGTGTCAACCTTATTGTTTGAAGATATATGACATGTATAGTTTAGCTAAAAGAGGGATACATCAAAGAAGATAGAACGGAATACATTTTCCAAAATTGTTCTTTACTCGTGATATCAAAAGAAATGCGACATAGAAGAAGTTCAACAAGTTCGGCCAATTGATAATTTAACAGATTTGTTTACAGAGGCATTGTGAACTGCAACATTTGAGAAATTAGTTTATCAAATTGGAATGCGTCAATTAAAGATCCTTAGTGATGTTATGATGAGGGGGAGATACGCGTTATATTCTTTTTCGCTTCGCCATGGTTTTGTCCTATTGGGTTTTCCTCGCAAGGTTCTTAGTGAGGCAGCTTGTAATGCGTATCAATAAATTGTGGATATTCAAGGGGGAGTGTTATAAATAATTGTGTTTGTGAATATCCACATTTGACTTTTGATATTCTCTGTATATAGAAGTTTGAGTTTTCCTTTAGTTTTTCAATGTACATGAATATGATCTTATTCTTTCATTATGTACATTAAGTTTGATACATCTCTCTTATAGATCCTTTAGCCTATAAATAGAGGCTTTAGAGTTTTTTGTAACTAAGTAATATCAGTTGAATGAAAAAATCACTCTTTCCTCCTACTTTTTTCTCTACTTTGAATATCCTTATTTCTTATATTTTATAACACTCTATTTATATTGGTTGGAGCACATTGTTTTTAATCTTGAGCCCACAGTTTCTAGTGGTCAAAGTTTCTAGTTTTAATGCTTGGTTTTGGGTTGTGGTTTTCAATTTTTAAAAACTGGCTTTCCAAAAATTGTCAACTAAGCGAATATAACTATGTCCTTATTTGTCTGTGTCATGTATTGCGATATAAAAAAATGAAAGAAGTGTATAAATTTTTTTAATTATCTCAAGTATATTTATATTGATTGTTTGTCGTGTGTGGTTTTCTAGTTTTTGAAAATTGTAAACCAGGCAAAGATAACTGTGTCCTTGATCTGTCCATGTCACATGTTGCGATATCAAAGTAATAAGTGTGTAAATTTTTTTGTAAAATATTTTATAATTATCTCAAGTATATTTATATTGCTTGTATGTGCTTTCTAATTTTTTAAAACTATGAACTAGGCCAAAACAGATTATTATTTAATTTGGAGCACATAACTTTTTATCTTGAGCCCACAATTTCTGGTGGACAAGGTTTCTAGTTTTGATGTTTGTTTGTAGTTTGTGGTTTCCTGTTTTTGAAAACTATGAACTATGCAAAGATAACCATGTCCTCATTGGTAGAGTCACATGTTACAATATAAAAAAAATAAGTGTATAAATCATTTTGTAAAATATTTTCTAATTGTCTCAAGTATATTTATATTGCTTGTTTAATTTGTGTTTTGTGGTTTCTAGTTTTTCAAAACTGTAAACTAGTTAAAGATAATCATATCCTCAATCCGTTTAAGTCTCATGTTGCAAAATTTAAGGAATAAGTGTATAAATCTCTTTGTAAATATTTTCTAATTATCTCAAGTATTTTTATAATATATTGAATAAAATTAATATTTTCTTTAATTTTCTTCCTTTTAAAATGCCTAGTATTATTTTTTTTCTTCCTTTTAAAATGTCTAGTATTATTATTTTTCTTCCATTATTATTATTCATGTGTTAGAATGGAAACATACACTGATCCTTATCCACAACATTAAAAACATGCACAAGTCTATCCAAAATTTTGTAACCGGAAGTTTGAGAGATTGAGATTAATTAATATTTACTTTAATATCCTTCTTTTTTGAAACTTTACAAAAATTAAATATTTATCTTATTACCACTATCTTCTTGCAACCCTTACAGTGGTTTAACATCTATATGCTTTCGGCCGTTTCTCTCCAAAAAAGGAGAAAACTTTCTATTTGATCCTTAAAATTACACTAAATCAACTAATCAGTTTCTGATTAATCCAAATTCATGATTTGGTCCCTAAAATATTCTAATTGTCAACTATTTGGTCCTTAAATTTGAATTGATGTTATACTTTTTTGTCATTGAATTTATATTAAATTAAAAATTTTTGGTCCTTGAATTTGTACTTCACTTTTATCTTTCGGTCCCGAAGGAGTAAAACGTTGACAATTGTAATAATTCAAGAACTGAGTAGTTTATTTTGATTATTAAAGAACTGATTAGTTAACTTGGTATAAATTCAAAGACCAAATAGTAGGTTTTCTCCTCCAAAAACTATAGTAAGCACAAGTGTATCTAGCTAGATCAACATAATTTGATGCGAAACACTACTAGTTTGAATATATATAGGCAAAAGACGTATTGGTGCCCCTAACATTTGGGGTCATTTTCAATTATGCCGCCAACGTTAGTCTTATGTCAATTATGCCCCAACGTTTCACATTTTTGTCAATTATACCCTAACCTCTAACTCCGTTAATTAGATTGATGGAAAAAGCTGATGTGTCGGCTGATTGGGCTAATGGTTGCCTGTGTGTCAATTTTTTTTGCCAAAGTTCTATTTTGGTCCCTCAGGTTTGCTCAAAGTTCTGTTTTGGTCCCTCAGCTCAAAGTCCAATATTATAATAGGATCAAAATGTAAGAAAAGAGTAACAAATAGACAATTTTAATAAATTTCACATAAAGAATAAAAAACAAATAACCAAAACCATCATCATCTTCTTCGAATGGATCATCAAAACATGTACTTACCACCTTCGTCCAAGTCGATCCGTCATCTTTTAAGTAACTAATTGACTTTCCTTCACTTGACCTCCTCAACATTGTGACATCATTCATACTTATTGTTTAATCGGTGAACCATGTCTTTTGCCTATGCTTTTGTAGTTCTTCTCTTATATATTCTACAAGGAGAGAGAAAAGAGATTGAGGTCATAAAGATTAAGTAAGATAGATATGTATAGAGAGAGAGGATTATTTCTCTTACCTTTTGATAAATCAATGAGTGAAATTTGAGAATACTAAGTATAACCTTTCTACAACAACATTATATCACTCTCATCTTCATCTTTAAACATCGTAAGACAATGCTAACAATATATGTTGTTATTGGGAAATGATATGAATGTATTGTGAGATTATAAATTAGTATGATCATGACTCTTTTTATATTAGTCTTTAGCACATAGTTTCTTTTGTTCAGCACATAGTTTCTTTTTAAACATGATTGAGTTTTAAATAACTAATTCTTCAATGATTATAAATCTGAATTATTATTTGATTTCTATTATAAAATGGAAGTGATATTTAATATAATATCTTTTGTAATTAATAATAAATAGATCACATTTATGATAACATTTTTATTATTTCAATTACGAAATAAGTTTCTTACCATATTTTCTTGAACCATTAATTAATATGTTTTTAATGTTTTTCCTTTTAAAACTTAGAAGATTATTATTTTCTTCCAATTAGTATTGTTCTTTTTAATTACTTTGGTGATCATGCAATGGTGGTTTTGCCTTTAAATGCCTCTTGTCTATATCTCTTCAAGGATCAAGAAAAACGTCAACAGGTCGAACCAAATCGAACCATTAATACTTATTTAGTTGTTTTTTTTAAAAACTTTTATTGTATTTTATAAATTTGATTTACTATTCTTAAAAACTCTTCCAAGCATATCAGAAGTCCTGCCAATTTGTGGGTACTCTCTAGCAGAGCTTCTATATATTTGCAATCTGATGTTGCTTATTGAGTGTCCTCAGTTCAGTTCACAAAGCAGTGACAGAAGGAAGCCACATCTCATCTTTTTAGAAACTTGTTTTGTAATATTTAAAGGAAAAAAAAAATCTGAGATCAAACTTAGAGTAATCTAACAATTAAAAAACACACAGTATCTGCTTTGCTTCCAACTTGTACTTCTCCAGCAGTTTTTGCTTCTCATCAGTAGCCAAAATCTCATACTTTGGCTGTAATCATTGATCTAAACAAAAAAATTTAATCATGAGAACACACTTTGAATAAGAAACTACACATAAAAAGTCATTCAAGGTGTGCCTGTAAAAGAATTGGCAAACATAAATATGAAGGGACAACTTACCTTGAAAATCTCAACTTTAAATGGCCATTTCTGTGTTTCTTTCATTACAGGCGAGGTCATTTTGCTTTGGAGAATAATTATGAGTCGACTTAATGTTTCTTTATTTAAAATCTGGCCATATATATATATTGCGCATAATCTGAGTTTTGACATTATCAGTTCCCAAAAAGATAACTAGTACCTGCACAGAAAAACTTTTTAAGCCAATATAATGCATCAATAACATGCAAGGAGAACCTAAAAGACATCCCAAATTGTGTGCAATTTGGAAACATTATTTAAATAAAGATATCTTTGTTGTAAACTGTAAATTGCTAGGAAAACAAATGTATAATTCGACATCTCAAAATCGGTGTACTTACCTATTCTTCCTTAGGCATAAAAAATGTGAGATAAATAGATAAAATACAAGATTGATAAAAGGCTAGAATAGAAAGTAGCGTTAAAAAATAGGGTAAATTACACTTTGTTACCCTGTGGTTTGACCTTATTTTATTTTGGTACCGGTTTGAAACTTGACACTTTGATACCCTGAGGTTTTGACAGTTAACACATTGGTACCCTCAATTATTTTTCTGTCAAATTTTAACAGAATATTCCATATTCCTCTCACTTGCCTCACTTCAATTCATTTTATTCTAAGATTAAACCTAAGGGTAAATTGCAATTTGGTACCCTGTGGTTAGGGGCGGTTCCCCTTTGGTACCCTGAAAGAAAAATTTTTGCATTGTGGTACCCTGTAGTTTGCTCCGTTAGCGATTTGGTCCCCTGAGGTTTTTTTCTGTTAGAATTTAAAGGAAAATGTACGTTAAAATGTCAAAAATCTCCCAACAAGTCTTCTCTTATGCGTTTAAGTCCTTTCCCTTTACTAAAAGGGATCAAAACATAAAGAATTAATTATAAAAGGGTCTTTAGAATTCTAATATTATAGAATTTTTTCCTTTTCATAAGATTTCTTTTGAATAGGTCCTGATTTAATTACACTTTAATCCCAAAAATTTATAATATTTATTCAAATAGTCCTTAGAACCTGAAAAGACAAATGAGCATCTATGATTATATGATTTATCAAAAAAATCCCTATATTCAACTACAATTTTCATTCAAGTACACTACAAACAAATCAAAACCCCCAAATTTTTCCAAAATCAAACCCTACAAATCAAAAATCCTCTCAACAACAAAATCAACATTAAAATTAAAAGAAAAAAACCACTCTCTAGCAATTTGGTCTTGCAATTAATTTTATTAAATCAGAACTAAAATAAAAAACATTTTAGTTCTTCAGAATCGCACGCGTATCGCCCACAGCTTCGTTCTTCTCTTCTTCTTCTCCAAAATCCACAAACAAATAACCAAAATCAAACGCGATTTCTTCTCCAAAACGCGATTTCTTCTTCTTCTTCAGAATCGCATGCGATTTCTTCTCCGATTGATTTCTCTATTTGGCTCTCGATCGTCGCCGGAATCTCTATCTCTCTCGCAAACCACCATCGCTGAAGGCGGCATTGGAGAGTGTCATGGTCGTTAGGACAGCAAAGGCGGTCGTCGGGGGACGAAGACGAAGGGTCTGCAAGGGTGGGCTTGTTATCTGGTTTGTTAGAGGAGGAAGAAGACGAAGATCTGGAAACAGAGGAAGAAGAAGATATGTTTCTTCGATGATGATGATGAACTATTTGTAGGGTGGATTTTGAATCTGAGAAATGGGTATGGAAGTTTTTTGAAGAATAAAAATTCAGGGAAAAGACGATAGTGATGATGATGAACCTTATGTTCAAATTTGGGTGTGGGTTTTGAATTAGAGAAATAAGCATGAACATGAAGAAGATGAAGAAGGTGGGTTTGGGTGTGGGTTTTGAACCTGATGGTGATGAATTTTAAGGTTCTAATAGCTTAGGGACCAAATTAATGAAGATGAAGATTAAAAAAATAAAAATTTAGATGGTTTAGGAATTAAAAAAATAAATTAAAGATTTATGTAAAATTGGGAAGATGAAGATGAAGATTAAAAAAAATTTAAGTTTTAAGGGTTTAGGTATTTTTTTTTATATTTTTAAGGACTAAATTGGATGAAGATGAAGATTAAAAAAAATTAAGTTTTAGGTATTTAGGGTTTAGAGTTTTAGGGTTTAGGGTTTAAGGACTAAATTGGAATGTTTGGAAGAATTTTGGGACAATTTACAATTTTATTTTGAGGATTTGAGACTAAAATGAATGTAGATAATGAAAAATAGGGGGAATTGGAAATAATGGGATAAAAATTGAAGCTAGGGACCAATTTGTCCAAACACGAATTTTATTTTATTTTTTTAGTAATAATGCTGATGTGGCGATATTTACCCACTTGGCATTTTTTTTTTAGTTTAACCCGTGCTGACGTGGCAGTTAACGTGCCACGTCAGCACTTAACGTGCCACCTAACGTTTTTTGGAATGGCAGGTTAACAGAGGGACCAATTTGTGTAACGTTCGATAAATTCGGGGACTTATTCGTCTATTAGCTAATCCCAAGGGCTTATCGGTAACCGAGCAAAAATCTGGGGACTGATTTGAGGTTCTAAGGACTATTTTGATGAAGATCATAAACTTTTGGGATTAAAGTGTAATTAAATCAGGACCTATTCAAAAGAAATCTTATGAAAAGGAGAAAAATCTATAATATTAGAATTCTAAAGACCCTTTTTATAATTAATTCTTTATGTTTTGATCCCTTTTAGTAAAGGGAAAGGACTTAAACGCATAAGAGAAGACTTTTTAGGAGATTTTTGACATTTTAACGTACATTGTCGTTAAATCCTAACAGAAAATAACCTCAGGGGACCAAATCGCTAACGGAGCAAACCACAGGGTACTACAATGCAAAAATTTTTCTTTCAAGGTACCAAAGGGGAACCGCCCCTAACCACAGGGTACCAAATTGCAATTTACCCTAAACCTAATGAAAGATCAAAAGGCAGCCTTTTGGGAGAACCCTAAACTCCTAAAAAACATAGAATAATTAATTTATCCAGAAGAAGCACGTGGAATCCAGAATTAAAATCAAGATCGAGCTGTCGTAATCGACGATCTCAGAATCGGTGACGGACCTCGAGAGCTGGATGAAGCGTCCGATGGAATTGTTCTAATCCTCCTTCTCCTTCTCCGAATCGGCGATGAAGTACATGGTTTCGATGCGTGTGGAGGGCTCGAAGGCTTACTGTTTGTGACGGTGGATTCCTTGAACCATAAAAGCTTGCCTTGTTTGAGCACAAACCATCACCATGTCTTGATGTGTTCGCCCTCTTTGGTGAGCAAAATAATTGTAACAATTAAATAAATTAGGAGAGAGATGATTCGTCAGTGGAAAAGTGGCATCTTAGCTACCTTGTTGAGCAACAATATTCACCGACAAACATGAAGAAAAACTCATGTTAATTCAATCCTTCGATATCTATATATTGTCAAGCAATAAACATGAAGAAAAGGCGACATAAAGTCAGAAACACAAAATAAATAAATGGCATAACTAGCCATTTGAGTGAGTGTGTGCGTTTCTGTGTGTGTATATATATAGACCTTGTTGGAAATAGAGTTGCTCAGGTGTGGCATCAATTGTCCCATGGCGGAGGCTCAGGTGTGGGGCCAAGTCATAATCGAACCATGACGCTTGGGCGGCTGCTCTACTGTGGGTTAAGGAAATAGAGTTGCGCCCTTGCTAATAGTTATAGCTTTTGGCCTAGTGGTAAGCGCTTGATCCTAACAATTGGTATAAGAGCAGGTCCTCTATATTGTAGGTTTAACTTTTATTGTATTTTATAAATTTGATTTACTATTCTTAAACACTCTTCCAAGCATATCAGAAGTCCTGCCAATTTGTGGGTACTCTCTAGCAGAGCTTCTGTCAAAATGAAGGTATAGAGATAAATAAAGATAAATCTTTCATGAAATTCATTCCTAACACACCCAGAGTGCTTAAAGGGTCAATGAACTTGTGTTTTAGTATGAAAATTGAAAACAAGATTGGCAAATATCTTGTATATATTGGTAATCACAGGGACTAAACAAAGAATTTTCAGAAAGTAATGAATAAACTCTAATCAGATTAACTAGTTCAAATCAAGCTTGGCAAATATCTTGGTGTATATATTTGCAATCTGATCTTGTTTATTGAGTGTCCTCACTTCAGTTCACAAAGCACTGACAGAAGGAAGCCACATCTCATCTTTTTAGAAACTTGTTTTGTAATATTTAGAGTAATCACAATTCAGAAACACACTGTACCTGCTTTGCTTCAACTTGTACTTCTCAGGCAGTTTTTGCTTCTCATCAGTAGCCAAAATCTCATACTTTGGCTGTAACACATGCTTCGCAATAATCACTAACAAATCATTGATCTAAACAAAAAACATTTAATCATGAGAACACACACTTTGAATTAGAAACTACACATGAAATGTCATTCAAGGTGTGCCTGTAAAAGAATTGGCAAACATAAATATGAAGGGACAAATTACCTTGAAAATCTCAACTTTAAATGGCCATTTTAAATGGCCATTTTGCTTTGGAGAATAATTATGAGTCGACTTAATGTTTCTTTATTTAAAATCTGACCATATATATTCCGCATAATCTGAGTTTTGACATCATCAGTTCCCAATTAGATAACTAGTACCTGCACAGAAAAAGTTTTTAAGCCAATATAATGCATCAATAACATGCAAGGAGAACCTAAAAGACATCCCAAATTGTATCCAATTTAGTAACATTAATTAAATAAAGATATCTTTGTTGTAAACTGTAAAGTGCTTTGAAAACAAATGTATAATTCAACTAATAATTGGGAATCCCAATTGTACCAGTCAAAATCGGTGTACTTACCTATTCTCCCCTAGACAAAAAAAAATGTGAGAAAAATAGATAAGACACAAAAAAAAGAGAAAAACGACTAAAAAGAGCAAAAACCTTTTCAGTTACAATCCTTACATACAAAAGAGAAGACACAGAAAAGTGCTAATACTTTTTCAATCAGAAGGAACCAAAAAATACAAAAAAAATACTCTAGCTCCTCATTTTCTGAGTTAATGAAAAACTCATGTTAATTCGATCCTTCGATATCTATATATTGTCAAGCAATAAACATGAAGAAAAGGCGAGAGATATTCGATATCTATACCTTGTTGGAGGGATCAGAACGAAGAGCAACGCCGAATCGGAGATATTCGACGTCGGCATCTTGGCCGAAACTCGTTATGCAGCCACTTCTGTTTCCACCGCCGGCAACGTTGCCAGAAGAGTTTGTTGCCATTGTGGTTGGTGAATGGTTGTCGGACCAAACTGTGAACACACCAAAACATGTAAAATTCATAAGGTTTTCAAACATATATATAAAAACACAATTGATAATTAAGCTCAAATCAAGAGTATTATTTCTATTACCTTCTGGTAAATCAGTGAGTCGATTTAAAAACACTAGCTCAAAGCTTTCTCCAATGGCTTCTTCACTTTCATCTTCATCATCTTTACAAATTATGCTTGGGAAAGAAACCATATTGATTTTGGGATAGAGCAAAAGTGTAAGCCTATTGTGTGACTATAAGTTGGTATCAAATGTCTCTATTTATATTGGTTGGAGCACATAGTTTTTTATCTTGAGCCCACAGTTTCTAGTGGACAAAGTTTCTAGTTTTGATGCTGGTTTTTGGTTTTTAAAAATTGGCTTTTTGAAAACTGTGAACTAAGGGAAGATAATTATGTCCTTCATCTGTCTGTATCACGTGAAAAAATTAAAGAAGTGTATAAATTGTTTTGTAAAATATTTTTTAATTATCTCAAATATATTTATATTGACTGTTTGTCGTGTGTGGTTTCTAGTTTTTGAAAACTGTAAACCAAGCAAAGATAACCGGCCATGTCCTCGATCCGTCCATGTCACATGTTGCAATTTCAAAAGAATAAGCGTGTAAAATTTTTTGTAAAATATTTTCTAATTATCTCAAGTTAAATATTGCTTGTATATATGTGGTTTCTTATTTTTTAAAACTATGGACTAGGCCAAAACAGATTATTATTTAATTTGGAGCACATGACTTTTTATCTTGAGCCCACAATTTCTAGTGGACAAGGTTTTCGATTTTGATGTTTGTTTGTGGTTTGTGGTTTCTAGTTTTTGAAAATTATGAAGAAAAGATAACCATGTCCTAATTGGTCGAGTCACATGTTACAATTTTAAAAAACAAATAAGTGTATAAGTCATTTTGTAAAATATTTTCTAATCATCTAAGTATATTTATATTGCTTGTTTAATTTGTGGTGTGTGGTTTCTAGTTTTTGAAAACTGTGTACTAGTTAAAGATTATCATATCTTCAATCTGTTTGAGTCTCATGTTGCAATATTTAAGAAATAAGTGTATAAATTTTTTTTGTAAAATATTTTCTAATTATCTCAAGTATTTATATAATATATTAAATATAATAAATATTTTCTTTAATTTTCTTCCTTTTAAAATGTCTACTATTATTATTTTTTTCCATTATTATTATTCTTTTGTTATAATGGAAACATACATTAATTGATCCTTATCCACAACATTAAAAACATGCACAAGTCTATCCAAAATTTTGTAACGGAAGTTTGAGAGATTGAGATTAATTAATATTTACTTTAATATCTTTCTTTTCAAAACTTACAAAAATTAGATATTTCTCTTATTACCATTATCTTCTTGCAACCCTTACAGTGGTTTAACGCAATGAACAAAAAATGGACCGGCCCGCCTGGGTGACCGAGTGACCCCGAGCACTAGGTCGGTTTGGATGACGCAAAACCCGCCAACAATTGAACAAAAAATGACGCGGTTTAACTCGTCGATTTTTTAATAAAACTGCCACCATGACCCCGGATTGACCCGCTTTCACCCTTTTTTTTAAAAAAAAAGTTGAATTCACAAATTCGGGCAAAAGTACTAATTTTGTTCCCAAACTTTAAACCGACTGTCAATTTCTTTTCCAATCTTTTTTTACAGTCAATTTTATCCCTAATGTTTCACATTTTGGTCAATTTTATCATTTGCTCTTATTTTAGCCAAATATTAACAATAGAATATACGTGACTAATGATATGTAATGTAAAATTGATCAAAAAATAAACTCAAATTGAAAAACAGGATGCAGTCTGTCATTAATTTATTGAAAAAAAGTTAGTCAAACGATAGAATTGACCAAAATGCAAAATATTAGGGACAAAATTGGCAGTTGATGTAAAGTTTGCATTGAGAACGAAATTAGTACTTTAACTACTTTAAATTTAAGTACTTTTAGAAATTAGAAATGTTATTCGATATTTTGATATATATATATATACTATTTTTTTCAATTTGACCGGGCTAACAATTGACCCGATTAACTCGGCGGTTGAACCAGTGACTCGTGACCCGAGCCCTTGTCCGGGTCAATGTCCGGTATGGTTACTAAAACATTGGTTTAATGTCTATGATTTCGGCCGATTCATCTCCAAAAATGAGAAAATTTACTAATTGATCCTTAAATTTTCACTAAATCGACTAATAAATCTCTGAATAATCCCAATTCATGATTTGGTCCCTGTATTATTCCAATTGTCGACTATTTGGTCCTTAGTGATGATTTGGTCCTTAAATTTGAATCAATTTTATACTTTTTTGTCCTTGAATTTATATGAAATTAAAACTTTTTGGTCCCTGAATTTGGACTTAATGTCACGACCCCCTAACGGAATCCATGACCGGCACGAACCACAAGGAGGAACCCTATGGCCCGTAAGCCAAACACATGCATTTACATCATAATTTCTACATTTCACTCCAACAAAAATTTACAAATTCATTTCTGATGATTTCAATCTTTCATAAAAATGAATCTAACATTTCCCTAACTGTAAATCTAACGGAGCACAACTAGAGTCAAATACAAATCCAGATGATTTAATATCATATGATGAGCTAAAATACCCACACGAACAAATATGTGGGACTCCAAGAGGGCCGCTCGATCTAGACAGCACTGAAATATCATTCTTGTAAACCTGAAACTGAAAATGGTAAACAACAACGGGGTGAGTCAAGAGACTCAGTGAGTAATCCAATCTATTCTAGTCGTGGAGGGCAAGGTATCCCCACTAGTTTCTAAATCATAGTGCATGCATATAATATATTCATATCTCAATCATGTATCACGAAACAAATATCTCTATCATAACCTTTCGTAGTCAGAGTCGTCGTATTCAAATCCCATAATACAAATCACAATTCGAATGATCATATAAATCACATACTTTCACATCCAATGAAAATTTCATAAATTCCAAATTCCTGTAATCATTCAAAATCATTTCGCAAATAAAAAATACATTTTTATCATTAAACCCATGGGTGGCACCCCCGTTACTGGTCAGTGAAATCGAAGGTCCTGCAAATGGCCTATCCCGCGAGAACAAATAGACTCCCCACCTCAAGGGTTGGAGACGGTCTACCGTGGCACGACCCCGAAAGCCTAGAACCATGCCACTCCAGCACGTCCCCGAAAGCCTAGATCCATGCCCACATCACATCCTGGCCAACGGATGGTGTGACTCCGGGACCGAAAGCCCAATTGGCACCCATAATGAAAGAACCAACGATTCACCCAACCAGCCCAAAAACATTTTTCAAACAAAAACAAATCTCATTTTCATCATAATACTTATCAAAATATTATAACAAACACATAAGTCTCAAATAAGCTTTTCAAACATATTTTCATAAAAACTTTAACCTTGCCAAAAACAATATGCAGCAAATATTTCACATAGGCATGATAAAACAAGTTCTAGAATAGAGAGGATACTCACCTGAAGGTCATGCACAATGACCTAAAACCCACTAATGAACTTACTACCTCAACTTGAGATAAGTGCGGAGTACCTAAGTTTGATAACAAACACATTCATCCTATTAGAATACTCTTAACATATGAATTCACCAAGTGACTCTTACACTTAACCTCCATATTCCATAATCATCCTCAAACTTAATATCAACACTCTAGCACTTCATCGAGCATAAGACACCAATTTGTAATTTTATTATAAACTGTAAAGGACCATTTCGTATAACATTCTAATTCATATTTCTTTACCGTCTATCTTCCAACACATGAATCTCAACATCTTCATGTCATAAACACACACAAGACTTCATTAACTCATCACATCATACATCACTTTTTCATACATGATTCTTTACATGTAACATTCCAAAACTAGTCCACAATAAACAAACAAGAATCAGGGACCAAACTGTAAATGACAATCAAGAATAGGGACCAAACTGTAATTTTCACGAAATAGCAAAAACAGGGCAGAACAGCTACGTTTTGGTCCCAAAATTACAAACTCATCAAATATCAATCATCAACATCATTTATTCATCACAACTTATCAAAATTTCATAAACATATATAAACCCTAACTCAAGACCAAAGCAATCCTCACAACTTCAGAAAATCCTAGGCAAACAAATGAGAGAAGTAATGCTTTGAAGTGAGGAGAAAGAGAAGAACCCTTCCTAGGAACAATTTAGTCCCCAAACTTTAGAAATTCTGCATGTTTTTCAACTCCAGCGTCATTTTTCGATCTCGCTTCTTTCTCAATCCAACCGTTGGAAATGCAAACTCGAACCAGGGTTAGCTTCGTCTCTCTCTAAGCTTCAATTCGAGTACTAGATCGTCCCAAACGGACCGTTGGATGTGGAGAAATAGCCCAATCTTTCTCCCTTCCTCCACCAAAAACGCCCCACTCTGTTTTCTCTCGAAAATATGCTCCTCTCTGCCAAATTTCCAGCTTACCCGATTTCTCTTACTCTTATAATTGCAAATTTATAACCTTTGGGGCAAACTACATTTCTTCCCCCCCCCCCAATCTTTCTATTTATGATACTTAAACACTTAAACATTTACTTTCTTTTCAATTTGATACCTTCAAGTTCTAAATCATTTCTAAACCTCTTCTTATGCACTTATTTATTCTATTTTAATCAACAATACATATACGAACAATCATCAGAAAGTTTGGGGCTCAACTTCGCACAGATCCAAGCTAATCCTTCATTTAGATACTACCGTTTCATGTTACATATTATTTTACCCCTTAGACATTCCTCTCACATCATTCATATACAATTTTACCGTTCTAAAATCTAGCATGGCAAATAGTTATTATTACCAGTAATAAGAGCTGCACTAATCCACAGACACTCGTACACATATCGCATAATTAATACCATCATAGTTGATCCATAACAACAATGACCCTTGATTAATGGAAACATTTTGAAATATAGTAAAATCGACTGTCTAAAAGAAACCTGGGGCGAAGCTCTTGTATACCAATTATTGCTATCTTACTTATGTGGGAAATCCTGCTCTTACTTATGTGGTTATGTTACACAGGACAAATTCATGGTTTTTGTTGTCTTCTTTTAGAGCAAGTGTATATGTGTATGTGATAAATTCCAATGCACAAGGGTTTTCGTTTCAATATATTATCCTTGCATTGCTTTCTTGCCTTGTCAGGTGTTACACTATTTATCATTTTTTGTTTACTAATTCTAATTCTTACTATATATGCTCCAAGACTGAAAATACAAATCCTTCCTTGGAGAAAGTATTGTCAAAGCCTGAGTCAAACGTTGACAATTGTAATAATTCAAGAACTGAGTAGTTTATTTTGATTATTAAAGAACTGATTAGTTAACTTGGTATAAATTCAAAGACCAAATAATAGGTTTTCTTCCTTGAAGAATATTTTGTTGTTAAGAGATGTTATGATGTTGAACAAGGCATTACTTGCAAAACAAACCTCCAGGATAATTAAAGAGCCAAACATCTGATTTTTAAAATTATATTAGTAACGTGTTTTGTATATGTAAAGGAAAAACAAATGTTTGATCAAACTTAAAGTAAACTAACAATTCAGTTCTTAAAAAATCATTGAGTTGAAAATTTAGTGATATAGATTTCAGACCAATTTGATGACTATTACTTCACTTGATTGGTGGTCCGACTAGCTAGTTCAATAATTAAGTCTGACGACAACAATTTACATGCCAAAAAGTAACTATTCTTCACTCAAAAATTGAAAATTTGTGAAATTTTCAAGTCAAAACCTTAGAAATGATCCAAATATATAGGATAAATATCAAATTGGTCCTACATATTTTAATAATTTCTCAAATTGGTCCTAAATCTAATTCCGAAAGGCAATTTACTCTCATTTGCTAATAGTCTCAACTAGACAGAGAAAATAACTCTTAAAGAAATTAATACATAGTTTCTAATCGTTACATTCAAATGTAAAATGAAAGATATATGATCACTTTTTCTTATTTGACTGTAAAATGAGCGGCCTATTTATGAATTTGATTGTCAACTAAGCATATGTAATTATACATTCATAATCCAACACAATAGCATAACACAACATAAGTAGTTTGACAATGTAAGGCAAATTACAAAACCGCACTCAAGTCTTTAAACAAATTAACTCCAGCAAATTCATTCAAATACTACAACCACCAAATTTTCATCTTATTTTGTCTCACACTCTGACTGCAAAATACTTGTATATGTTTGTCATACAACACTGCATCTCCAAGCTACTATTTTTACCTACAGTAATAAAAAAACATTACATAATCAATTTTGTTAAAATCAATTATTGCTAAAAACATTAAGAAAAAAAAGAGTAAAACCAGTAACCAAATTAAAAATTCAATACTCCAAGTGTCTAACTTTTTGCTAGACAATGTGATACATCTAGAAGAAAACAGAAAATATGACGAGACAGAGGATGAAAATATGAATGAAGCAGTATCAATTCCCTGAAAGACAAATGGGAAAAATACAGAATCGAGGCACCATTCGAGTCGGCGCTAAACTCCTAAGACCAAGTCTTAATACCAAATATTTCCTACCTCTCATTACATCCATTATTCGAATATAAAGAAAACCTAACATAAAACTTGCTAACAAACTTGTGCAACAGAATAACGGCCTCACACTCTTTCGCTGCTATGAATTCTCCCCATGTGATAATTCGTCGTCCATACTGGGACCACTTTAACACGCTTTCCTCTTCCCAACTCATCATCTGACGTGTTCTCTTCCATATCACCAATCTGTGTGGCCTCCATCTCAGCACTAGAAGTGACAATCGTATCATGTCCTTCCCCATTAAAAATGACCTTGCCCTCAAGGTCAATCCCAGAAAAAGTCTTAGACAGTGCTGTCCAAGATTCCCAAGTAGCTTCGTCTCGCGTTTGTCCTTGCCACTCAACTAGCACTTGGCGTTCCTCAGCTCCATTGACAAGAACAAAACGTTGATCAACAATCGCTTTGGGCATAGGTCCCAACTGCACCGGGTCGTCCGGCATGTCCGCCGCAGCCACCGGAATGGCACCATGAAATTCTTTGAGAAGTGAAACATGAAAAACGGGGTGAACTTTGCTGTGGGAAGGAAGGTCTAGCTGATAAGCAACATTACCAATTTTTTCTGCTACCGTAAACGGCCCGTAGTAGCGCTTACTCAACTTAAAATTGAGACGGCGAGCAACGGAAGATTGCCGGTAATGGTGAAACTTAACTAGCACCAAGTCACCCACTGAAAACTGTTTATCCCGGCGTTTAAGATCAGCATACTTCTTCATGCGCTGCTGAGCTGCTTCCAAATTAGCACGCAAATGCTCCCTCAATTCCTGACGTTTAGTGAGCAACACATCAACTGATTCAACAGTGGAAGTACCACTACTGTACGTAGGAAGCTTGGGGGGATTGAACCCATACAAAGCCTGATATGGTGTCATTTTAGTAGCCGTATGATAAGAAGAATTATACCAAAATTCTGCCATGGCTAAAAACTCATGCCAACGAGAGGGTTGTTCCGCAGCAAAGGCACGCAAATACTGTTCCAGGCACCGGTTTACGACCTCCATCTATCCGTCAGTTTGCGGGTGATAGGCGGTACTATAATGCAATTGAGCTCCACTATGTTTCATGATGCCCTTCCAAAACACACTAAAAAACATAGGATCTCGATCAGAGATAACATGCTTTGGAAAGCCGTGCAGCTTCACTACATGGTTTATGAACAATTCAGTCACTGTACTTGCTGTGAAATGAGGACGCAAACCCATAAAATGTGCCCCTTTAGTAAACCTGTCAACAACAACCAGAATTGCAGTATAGCCTTGCGACTTAGGAAGCACGTGTTGGGAATCGTAGGCGCCAAGGGCAGCGGAAGCAAAAATAAA
>QANZ01000003.1:0-11861 GCA_003254925.1 Chamaecrista fasciculata | reverse complement strand
TACAGCATCCGGAGCTTGTGTGTCCGGGTAGTAGATTACAAAAAATGCAAGTAAATGTAAACGGGGAGAGGGGTGGGGGGAATACGCCCCTTTGACTAACTACTTCTGAATAAAAGTGGGGTTATCAGTGTTGGCGCTACCTGGAGAGGAAGCGATGGATGGCGGCGATCCGGCCGGTGAGGCGTTGTACCTCCTTGGGGTTCTTGGGAGGGGACATCTCCATAATCGCTTTGCACTGATCTGGGTTGACCTCTATCCCTCGCTGTGAGATGAGGAACCCGAGGAACTTGCCTCCCGACACGCCAAATGCACATTTTGAAGGGTTGAGGCGCATCTGGTACTGCCTCAGTATTGCGAAGATCTCTTCCAGGTCTTCCAGATGGTTGCCGCCGGCTCTCGTTTTGACGACCATGTCGTCGACGTATACCTCGATGTTCTTTCCGAGGTGGTCTCGGAAGAAGAGGTCCATCATGCGCTGGTAGGTGGCGCCGGCGTTCTTCAGGCCAAAGGGCATGACCTTATAGCAGAAGACTCCCTTGTCTGTGATGAAGGCAGTCTTCTCCACATCCCTCGGGTCCATCCAGATCTGATTGTACCCGGAAAATGCGTCGAGGAAGCTTAGTGTGGCGTGGCCACTCGTTCCGTCGACGAGTCGGTCGATGCTGGGGAGTGGGTAGGGATCCTTCGGGCATGCCTTGTTCAGGTCGGAGAAGTCAACACACATCCGCCATTTTCCGTTGGCCTTCTGGACGAGGACAACGTTGGATAGCCACGTGGGGTACTTGGTCTCACGGATGAAACCTGCCGCCAGCAATTTCTCTACTTCTTCTTTTGCTGCCTGCTGACGCTGTTGCCCCAAGTTCCTTTTTTTCTGGAAGACGCCAGGTCTTCCGTCGACGTTAAGGGAGTGGCAGATGATGCTTGGGTCGATCCCCGGCATGTCCGACGCGGACCATGCAAAAATATCCTCGTTCCGGTAGAGGAATTGGATCAATGCTTCTTTCTCTGGTGGAGGGAGAGTGGCGCAAATGTTAATGGTTTTTTCCGGCGCTCCCGAAAAAGCCACTGCTTCCATTTCATCCGAAGGCTGCGGATGATTCTGTGGGATCTCATCCCGTAGATCAACGATCTCGCAGTTCATTACTGAGTGTTCTCTCTCCTTTCCTTTTTCTGAGGAGGATGGCGGGGGGTTCTGAGGAGCTTCTCGGCTTGTCTGGGGCTTGGCCAGGCTGGTGGCGTAGCATTGCCTGGCTACTTCCTGGTTCGCCCGTACTTGTCCCACGCCGTTAGGGGTGGGGAATTTCGTCAATAGGTGTGCCGTGGACACTACGGCACGGGCAGCGTTCAGCGAAGGCCTACCGAGGATGGCGTTGTAGGCGGAGGGTGTTTTGACGACCACGAAGATGATTGGGATGCATACGCACTTCGGATCCTCTCCCAGCGTGAGGTTCAGTTCGATCATCCCCTCCACGGGGACCTGGGCCCCGGAGAAGCCTATCAGGTGCTCGTTGAAAGGGGAGAGTTGCTCTCGGGAGAGACCCATACTTGAGAAGGCATCCCAGAATAAAATGTCAGCCGAGGACCCCTGGTCAACCAAGATCCTCTTCACGTTGTACCTTCCTACCCCGGCTGTGATCACCATAGGATCACACTCTTCGGAGTCCACGTCCGCCAGCTCTTCGTCGGTGAAAATGATTGGTTCTCTTTGGGGCGCGTGGGGTTTTTTGAGGTAATCCAACTTCATAACGGATCTCCTCATTCGCTTCCGCGACTGCGGGCCCCTCCTCCGGCGGTCCACCCCGCCGGCAATGACGTTGATGGTTCCCAACATCTGAGAACCTGTGTTATTCCCTCCTGATCCTCCTTCCGGAGGCCTGTCGTCACGACGGGGCCTCTGTTGCCTGCCTTGGTCCGTACCACGGTGTTCCCTGTCATCATCCCTTCTTTTGTTGTCCCGTTTCACGTATTTCCCCAGTTTTCCGTTCTGGATGAGGGCCTCAATCTCATCCTTCAACGATATGCACTCGTCGGTGGTATGACCATGGTCTCGGTGGTATTCACAGTATCGGCTCTGATCCTTTGGTCTGTCCCCGGGGCGTGACTTCCTCGGGGTGAGGACGGGGAAAATCTCGAGGCCCTGGGACTCTGCTAGTATCCGGGACTGCGAGACGGTGAGGACGGTGTAGACATTAAACCGTGTCCGGGAGGGGACTGGTTGCCTATCGTTACCCCTCTCCTGCTGAGGGTGCTTCTGTCTGTCCTGCCGGGGGGGGTCCCGGCGTCGTTGGTCACCACGGTATTGCTGCTGCTGTTGTTTGCTGCCGGAGCTCATGTTTGCAAATCTGCTCTTCTGGGAGGTGAAGGCATCCTCCTTTATGATGAACTCCTGGACCTTCGATAACAGTTCTTCTAACGAGCTAGGGTTCATGAAAGCCAGCTCCTTATGAGTTTGTCCGGGGCGGAGGCCTGCTTGAAAGGCGTGTACCGCCACGCTGTCCTCGAGGTCCTTGACTGTGAGGCATTTCTGATTGAAACGGTGTAGGAAGTCACGGAGAGACTCGTGTTCTCCCTGATGAACGTCCGCCAACACGGATGCCGGCTGCTTGTACACCACGCTGGTGGCAAACCGCTTTTTGAATAGGTTTTCCATATCCCGGAAGCTGTGTATACTGTCATTCGGGAGCTTGGAGAACCAAATAGGCCCTTCTCCGACTAGTGTGGTCGGGAATAACTTGCATTTTTTGCCTTCCGACAGGTTAGCAATCTGCATGCACGCGTGGAACTGTCGGAGATGATCATCCGGATCCTTAGTTCCATCATACCGGGGCAGCTTCATCGGCATTTTGAACCCGGTGGGCAACTCATCTTGCTGTATGTGTGGTGCATATATCCCGGGAGAGGGCATTGGGGGGCCGGGGGCGTCGGAACTACCGTTGGGGGTACTGAAGGGGGGTTTGTGGTTGCTGAAGGACCTGCAGACGGCAGATGTCTGGCTAAGAGTTGCCATAACTCCGCTGGTACATTCCACTGTTGCATTGTAGACCCTGACGGTGTTGGGGAGGTGATGGGATGATTCCTCCCTGTCGGTTCACTTCGCTCTCCGGGAGCGCATTCCTCTTCTTGTCCCGACAACACGGCTTCCGAGGGGGGTCGTGTGTCGGGGGTGGCGTGGTATACTGGTGGAAGGAGCTCGGGAACTTCTTGAATCTGTTTCCCCTTGGAGTTGGAGCTTACCAACTGACTGAAACGTCTCTCCATGAACTGGTCAAACTGCTCTTCCATGTTTCGACGCAGGGAGGCCATGTCAGCTACGTGTGCAGCCCTTGCCTCCCTGAGTTCTGTCTGAACAATCTCTCGTATCTCAGCTGTATACGGAGAGGGTGTTGCGCGAGTTTCTTCCTCTGTATGCTGGTGGAAACCGGCGAGAGAGGTCAGTGGTGTGGGAGTTCTCTCGCCCTGTTGTACGTGTCCTGGTGCATTCCGGGGGGATGATCTGGGGTCATGCCCATGTATGGTGTCTCCGGCTTGTTGATCTCTCGGCTGGCTCGAGCCCGAGGGAGCGTCTGCTGAGGTCGGGTGCAGCTGGTTCTCGTTATGGGTTTCCATTGCAGAGAACGTCGTAGCTTGCTTGAGTTCACAGTAAGAGATAACAACAAGGGGTTAGCACAAAATACAAGTATGACCTCCACGGAGAGCCGTACCAGGGTCTCTCGGGGGTTGAACAAAAGAAACAGAAACTCGTTCGTCGAAGAGGTGGAGCAGAAAGCTATGAAGAGCGTAGAGGGGAGCAGGGTGGAGTTCGTGGAGGAACTCCCTTCCCTACGAGGTGCTCCCCGTCGAGTGTGTGTGTGTCTTAGCAACAGCTAAGTAGAGGGGGGGAGAGATAACCGGAGTTTCCTCATCTCTCCCCACAGATGGCGCCAGTGAAAACTACAAAGCTGGATTAGGATAAATCTAACCTTGAGTTCACAGTTGAGGGGCAGTTTCCGGCAAGTGGGAGTCGTCGGAACCTGCAAACAAGAATGCACAGGGGGTTCCCTGCGATTCTTCTCCGATGCTTAAGTTAGAGAGAGAATACTGGAGAGTTTGAATATTTTTAGAGAGAGAGAGTCGTTACCTTAGAAAGGTTCCCCCTTTTCCTTTTATCCTCCTTCCCTTTTGTCTCATGTTCGTACGAGGTCTCTCTCTGAGACGTCAGGGGTGTACTCGGGATGTGTGAGGAAAAGGGGGTTGGTGTAGGTTTCTGCTTTTGACGTGACAGCTATCACTGCCAGGGTACGGTGGGATTTCCAACCTTCCCTCCTGGTTGTCAGTGATAGCCAAGAGTGCTTTTCATGGTTTGGTCTGCGCGCAGGGGGCGTTTTGGTCCTTTTGCGTGTCCTTCTTGTCCTGTCACGTGCTTTCACGGATCCTGGCATTTAATGCCAATATCTTGGCATTAAATGCTTGAGTGTGGGAGGGGGAACCTGCCTGGGTTGCCTCTCCGTCGGGTATCCTTTGTGCTCTGGATAACAACTCCGAGGGGCCATTCCGAGGAGTGTATATCACTAGTCCTTCCGAAAGGTCCGAGGGGGAGTCCACGCCATCGGCTTCCGAGGGGTGATCCCGAGGGGTGTATATCAACCCTAAACCCCAAACCCCAAACTCAAACCTAAACCCCAAACCCTAAAATCCCAAACCACTTTGAACCCCAAACCCTAAAACCTAAAACCCCAAACCCCAAACTCTAAAACCCCAAACCCTAAAATCCCATACCCTAAATTCTTTGGTTTATTATCTATTCATTTAATTAGAGGACCAATTTGTCTAACATATTGAACTATTTTGATAAATTCGGGACTGATTTGAATAATAATGTTGCACGTCACATTTGTTGAACTTTAATGTACAGTCACAATTCTGATGATTTGGGGTTTTAGAGTTTAGGGTTTGTGTTTGGGGTTTGAGGTTTTAGAGTTTGGGGGTTTAGGGTTTAGGGCTTTAGAGTTTGGGGTATGGGATTTTAGGATCTAGGTTTGGGGTTTTGGGTTTGGGATTTTGGGGGTTGGGGTTTGGGGTTTTAGGGTTTGGGGTTTGGAGTTCTAAGATTTGGAGTTTTAGAGTTTAAGGACTAAATTGAAATGTTTGGAAGAATTTTGGGACACTTTACAATTTTAGGACTTTAGGGCTTATGATTTTAGGGTTTAGGGTTTAGGATTTTAGGGTTTGGGGTTTTGGGGTTTGGGGTTTGGAATTTTAGGGTTTGGGGTTTTACAATTTAGGGTTTAAGGTTTTAGGATTTGGGGTTTGGGATTTTAGGGTTTAGGGTTTGGAAGAATTTTGGGACACTTTATAATTTTAGGATTTTAGGGTTTTGGGGTTTAGGTTTTAGGGTTTGGAGTTTAGGATTTTAGGGTTTAGGGTTTAGGGTTTAGGGTTTAGGGTTTGGGGTTTAGGGTTTTTAATACTTTTAAGGACTAAACTGGAATGTTTGGAAGAGTTTTGGGACATTTTACAATTTTATTTTGGGGATTTGGGACTAAACATGATTGTTTGGAAGAGTTTTGGGACATTTTACAATTTTATTTTGAGGATTTGGGACTAAACTGGAATGTTTGGAAGAGTTTTGGGACATTTTACAATTTTATTTTGAGGATTTGGTACTAAAATGAATGAAGATGATGAAAAAGAGGGGAAATTGTGAATAATGAGATAAAAATATAACTCAGGGACCTATTTGAAATTTGAATGAAATATTTTTTTTTATTATTAATGCTGATGTGGCACGCACAGTTGGCTTTTTTTTTTAGTTTTCCAACTGCTGACGTGGCACGTTACGGCTTCAGGGACCAATTTGACTAACGTTAGTAAAATTCGGGGACCTATTTGTCAATTTCCGTAAATCAGGGACCAATCTGTCAGCGACCCGATAATTCGGGGATCAGTTTGGGAGTTTACTCTATATATATATAAAGTCAGCTTTCATAGTGCAACCAAAATGGAGCCTTTCAAGCATTTGGCTCAGACTTGCCACAATTGCAAGTTGCAACCACTATTTGCTGGAGGCTCTGCCTAAAATTTGAATAACTAATGAACAGAAAAAAGATCTTCAAAACTTAAGGCTGTCAACAACCGGTTAATGAGAAGATAAATATGAACTACATAGGATACATCAAACATGATCAATCAAAGCTAATTATAAGTAATTGTGTCACAACTCTGAACTTGGCATGCATGAAACATACTAGGAAAAAATTTACTTGGAAAGGATTAATTAATTATAAGACTAAAATAATTTTTCTTGACAAGGTTGCTAAACTTGTTAGTGTCTTGGCACCAATCTAAACTTGTATATCAGCTTGTTTAATTGCTCTTGCTAATGTTTTATAAGGAACTAACATCTTGGAGGAGCTTGGCATCAATGATATGTAGGATAACTAGAATTTAGGGCGAAGAGAAGATAATTTTGTTTTGATTCTAACCACATTCTGTTTTGGAACACACTCACCATAAATAGGGATAGCTCCATTTTGTTGAATAAAGACTAGAACATGGAGAGATTTAACATATAGAGGAGGGGAAAAAGAGTAGGAAAAGTTGTAACATGAATTTAGCAAACCGTGATTTTGTGCTTGTGCTTTTATAATGTTACTACTCGATCTGTTTTCCATTGTGTGCATGTTTAAAAATTGGTATTGATACATGGAGGTGTGGATTAACCGATATACATGGAGGTGTGGATTAACCAATATAGATCTAAATATATATTACTGGACATATATAATTGTGTGAAATCTGGTGTTAGTGTTATTGTGAGTGAATTCTAAATCTGAAAATATATTATATGTATTGGGGTTTTGAACCCAGAATCCAAGAATAAATTTTTAATTAATTCTGCAAATTTCTCAGGAGGCAGAGCGATGACAACCATGGTGGGAATGTGGGATTGAGGGTGAACAAAATAAAATTTAAGTCGATTTTAATTTAAATGATCCATCCACTCTCACACACACATTTATTTCAACTAATTAACATCTAAAATTTATAAGTGAACATTGTTAACTACTAGAGTCTAGACTTTAGAAGTTAAACACATGAGGTACATACTTTTATTCATAATATCTAAGCATTAATCCCATGAATATAATGTACTTTCATTATTGATTTCAACCACTAGAAATACCAGTGGACATTATTATTAATTCATGAGTAAACTAATAATTTGGCCTCTGACAAATTACCAAACTGACAACACAGTTTCTAAAAGATTGAAATATACAATTTAGTCATTAAAAGATCAAAAAAGTATATTCTTTAGTCCCTGAAAGATCAAAATGATGTTCTAATTAGTCTCTTTTATGGACTAAATAATATACCGTTTTAATTTTTCAATAACCAAATTATACATCATTTCAATCTTTTTCAGGGACTAAGTTATCAACTTGGTAATCTTTCACGGACCAATTTGTTAGTTTACTCTTAATTAATTCTTCTTCTCCTTCCACTCTTGAATTAGTGTCTTGATCTTAGCCTCACTACTTCCACCAACCCTAGCAGCCTTCCTTGCAGCATCCTTGAGTTCTAAAGCCTTCACTCTCACACTCTCATTGCTCATCATCTCTTTCACAGCCTTTGCAATCTCTTCCCCTTTCACCAACCTTTCTTCTCCCCACCCCCACTCCGGCCGCACGCCAACCCCGCTCGCAGCCACCACCTCCGACGAGATCTTTTGATCTCCGTGTTGAGCCCATGACAAGATTGGCACTCCATGCCATAGTGACTCCACTGTGGAATTCCACCCACCATGGCTCATGAACCCTCCAATTGAAGGGTGCCCTAGGATCTCATTTTGGTCCACCCATGTTTTTACTACAAGACCCTTATTAGGGTTTTCCTTCATTTCTTGCATTATGTCTTGCCCTAACACTTCTTCAAGGTCTTGTTCGTCTTCTCTATCAACCATCTTAAGCTTCACCACCCATAGAAATCTGAACCCACTTCTCATTAGCCCTTTAGCCATTTCCTTTGTTTGCTCTATCGTTGTTGGTGTACGGTTTCCAAAGCAGACGTACATCACTGACCTTGAAGGTTGAGCATCCAGCCATTTCATTGGCGAATTATTATTTCCTGATTTCCCTTCAGCATGTGACTACACGAAATAATTATTGAAATTAAGAGGCCAAAAATGAATCAATATACAATAGAATAGGCCAAAATGTTGCTAACTCGTGAATTTGACCTATCAGTTTGTCAATAATGATTAATTGATTATTGATGACACCAATAAGTGATCACCGCAAAAAAAGTTTATACTTCTTCTATACGTGTATGCATATACCTTTTTTTTTTTTAATTTTTTTGGCCAAAGTGTATTATATGCGTATACCTGCTTGCACTTTACTTTGAGAATTTGCTACCAGCATTAAAAATTAAATGAAGAAGAATTTGCATTTTTCATCATGTGCCTGCAGGAAATAGTTACTATTTACTACAGTAGGCAAAAAATGGATTAATATCTTCTAAAAGAGTGAAATTCTTTTGGATTTGGTTATGAAAAACTCAATTGCCCCATCGAGCATTTTTTGTTTTACTCCCTCTTCTTTCTTATTTTTTCTTTTCAATTTCGTTTTAATTTTATTCAATTATTTTCAAATTTTTGCCAAAATCAAAGTAAAAAAAAAATAATAAATAGAGGCATGGATCATCACGAGCTACCAACCATCCATTATTATTTAACCTGTCAGTCTGTAACTGATAATTGACACCAATAAATGATCACCGTCCAAAATGTTTGTACTTTTTCTTGGAATGTAGTGTGAAAGAGGAGTTAAAGGAGTTTTTTTTTTTTTTTTAAATGAGTGATAAATGAGTTGTATGATAAAAGAATTTTTTTAGTAGATAGTGTTTGGGAAAACGAGAAATAAATGTGAAATTATGATGTGAAATTATTTTAAAGGGTATGTAATGATTATGGTTGGTTGGTTGAAAGATTATTGAGCTGACAATCTAAAAGATTGAAATATACAGTTTAATCCTTCAAAGATCAAAATGATAAACTAATTAAATTAAAGACTAAAAAATATACCGTTTTTATCTTTTTGAGGAACTGAATTATTAGGACTATTATTAGTTTACTCATATTTTAAAGATCATCATCACCTTGTCAAAGTCACCGGGCATGAGAGGGCCAAGGGCATGCACCGGCGGCAACCCAGGAAGCACTTTTCCGTCATTAAGCGCGGCCAAGGCCTCTCCTTCGATTTCATCAAAAGTATTTATAAATATGCCATCCAACTCTCTCAACCTAGGACTGTCGTCCAAGAATATCTTCTCAAACAAGCTATTAGGAACCAGAAGCAACGGCGGCACCGACGACCTCGGCACCGGCAAACCAATCCCCGGAATCTCGACCTTATCACCGATGAAAGAAGCCCCATGCGGCTCCTCCGCGCCAGAGTTAGCTGCGAGAACCGCGAGGTGTGAGAAAAAGGCGAACATTCTCGCCGCGGCGATGAAGTAGATGTAAGCGGGAAGGCCGAGGGCACGTGTGACTGGGATGAGAGGAGAGACGAGGGAGACGTCGAAGACAACGGCGGAGAGTGGAGGAGAGAGAGAGGAGAGGATAGGAGTGAGGAGGTGGCAAGAGCGGCGGGTGGCTTCGAATTGAAGCCAAAAGGGATTGGAGGAGTTGACGACGCGGCCGGAGGACGGGTCGAGGGGGATGACGTGGAAGTCGATGTGGGTGACGTGGACGGGGAAGGAGGAACAAAAGCGAGAGATGAGGAGAGATTCGGCGTCAGAGACGGTGGGTTTGGGGGTGATGAGGGTGACATGGCAGCCAGGTTGGCGGAGGAAGAGGGCGGCGAAGCGGAGGCAGGGGGTGAGGTGGCCCATGCCGGCGCTTGGAATGAATGCTAGATGAAGGACGTTGGAGGAGGAGTCTTGCATGGTTGGACGTACTAAATTGGTTTCACACTAAGGAGTAATATAAGCCCTAATAATAAGGGGTGGTTGCTTTTATGGTGACATTGGGAAACTTAGGAGACTTAGGTAATCATTGATGAAAATTAATATTCATATCTATACGGATATACGTATAGGTCCTGCTATGAAGATGTCCTTATTATCCAAATGAACAACGTGGTCTTGGAGGAGTCTTGCATGGTTGTACTTAATTGGTTGCACCACTAATTAGGAGTGAGGAGTAAAGAGTAAGGACTAAGGACGTTGGCTGCTTTAAGGTGGCAATGGCAATGTACCATGAATAATAAATTAGGAAACCAGAGGAGCAAGAGTTAGGTAATCATTGATTAAAAGTGGGGATAGTCACACGGACACGGCCATATTTGTCATATGTTCTATTTTGGTCCTAATGTTTATCTTGAATTTTGTTTTACTACTCTAATATTTTTCTTTTTCGTTTTAAACCTTGATGTTTGTTTCCCAATAATTTCGTTTTGGTCATTAATAAGTTTCATAATTAGTCCCTCGTTATAGAATGTGATTATATTTTTCTCATATTTTAAGTCCAAATTTAATGAAATTGAAGCTATGTGTTACTCTTGACGAGTTCTTTTTCTTCCTAGTTAGAATCGTCGACAAATGAAGTCGAATTGAGTCTAAAAATATATCACTCATTTCATGAAGTTGGTCATATATGTTTCATTTCAAGATGTAAGACGAAATATAATATATAAAAGTATGAAAAGTTCAATTCATAGACTTTGTTGTATCTTAAAAGGAGTTTACCTATTTTTTCTCGGTATATAGACAATAATTCTTTAAGGAAAGTATTCTATCTCAAAGTCATCCATTAATTTATATTCTTCTATTCATCTTTTTCTTCTATTTATTATTTTCTAACAGCATACCCCTATTCATAAGAGGAGGAGGAGTCTTGCATGGTTGGACTTAATTGGTTGCACCACTAGTTAGGAGTAAGGACTAAGGGCTAAGGGCGTTGGTTGCTTTTATGGTGGCAACGGCAATGTACCATGAATAATAAATTAGGAAACCAGAGGACATAGAGTAAGGTAATCATTGATTAAAAGTGGGGATAGTCACACGGACACGTAGGGCCATCTTGTTTAAAGCCCTTGTAAAGATTTGATCAATTTTTTTAGAGTATCGGCCATATTTGTCTTATTTTCTATTTTGGTCCCTAATGTTTACCTCGAATTTTGTTTTACCACCCTAATATTTTTCTTTTAGAAAAAACTTAAGTAAGGTTTCTTATATTTTTGCTATAAAGTTCCTCTAATCAGAAGCTTGATTTATATTCTCTCTTCTATAAATAGTCATGCAAAAAAGCGTATTTAATATTTTCTTTCTATCTTGATTAGTCATGCATCAAATTTTTGCCACGTATTGAATGCTTATTGGGGACCCTTTTTAAACCTCGATGTTTGTTTCTCAATAATTTCGTTTTGGTCATTATTAATAAGTTTCATAATTAGTCCCTCATTATAGAATGTGATTATATCTTTCTCATATTTTAAGTCCAAATCTGATGAAATTGGAGCTACGTGTTACTCTTGACCAGTTCTTTCTCTTCCTAGTTAGAGTCGTCGACAAATAAGGTTAAATTGGGTCCAAAAATATATCACTCATTTCATGAAGTTGGTCATATATGTTTTATTTCAAGATTGAATTTAATAAAATCAAAGTTAAGAGTTATTCTTAATGAATTTTTTCTTTATCTAATTAAAACTATTGACAACCAAGGTCAAATATTACTCTAAAATAAGCATATATCAGATTTTCATATTTAGATTTAATGAAGCATGAATTAAATTTTATGGACCAAAGAATAAAGGGTAAATTACACTTTGGTACCATGTAGTTTGACCCTATTTCACTTTGGTACCCTGTGGTTTGAAACT
>QANZ01000002.1:0-14115 GCA_003254925.1 Chamaecrista fasciculata | reverse complement strand
ATTATAGGAAATATCAAGCCCATTTTCAGCGCCGTGGGCAAGTTTAGTTGGATGCTTGATGGTTCCAAAAGGTTCCGAGCAGAGTGCCACCTACAGGAAGAAAAATCAGGATATAAACAACCAAATACACAGACACGCACAAACTATTAGCAATATAGCACAATCCTGGAAATAGAAAAACTCGCGCATCAGAGTTCAGTTCAATACATACGCCAAACGTTCTTCTCGGTAATCAGACCCCTGACTTTCTTCTTGGCCTTCTCCACAGCCTTCTGGTATTCAGGACTTACAGTTGGGTACGATTTGCCCATGGTTAAATTTCTGAACAATCCAAAACCCAAAAAGCAATCAAATAAATCAAATCCACAAGATAGACAACACCGATCGAAGAGCAGATCTAAGAAATGACAATGACACAGTAATACACTGGTAGAAGTAAATAAGTCAAGGATTACAGTTTTAAACGAAAATGAGATTTCAAAATGATAGTCGATAGCAAAATTAAAGCAATCTAGCAAAAAAGCTCAATCGATCTCTAACCTGGAAGGAAGGAATTAATACGAAATTGGAGATATCTGAAGTTCGAGCCTGTCCTAATAAATATGTCCTCACTCACCAACGCCAGATGCTGTAGGCTCCTTCATTGTGCTCCAAAATCCAAATACGTCTGTATCTGACTCTTCCTCTTCCTCCCAAACACATTGCTCGAATTTGGGCAAGAACAAATAATTAGGGTTCCGCGAGAAATATTTCTACAACATATTGTAGGCGGAGAGAGAGAAGAAACGCTTCAACTTGCAAGGTTTCATACATCTGAAAGGTCTCTCTCCATAAAAAATAAAAAATAAATAAATAAATAACGAACGTCATCGCGCCAGCTTTATTTTTTAAAGAAACGGTCATCCCGCCATATTGAGGAGTCAGTTTGACGATTAACATGTTTTGTGAGTCACTAATGCGAAAGCAACTTTATGTTTTCAAACCGTCAATGGTGTGTTTGGATTATAAGTATGTAATGAAATGATGATTTTATGTAATGAAATGGTAATGAGAAAATTATGTAATGAAAATGGTGTTTGGATTAGTTTGAGATGTAATGAAAAAAATAGGATGTGAAATTATGAAAAAGAGTATGTAATGATTGTGGTTGTTTGAAATAATTATATAGGTTTTTTTAAATTGTATAGGGGTAGAATTGATAATTGATAATGGTATGAGATAGAAATAAAAAAAATGATATTTTGACTTTTTGGTTGTGGTGGTTATGAAATGAAATGGTAATGAAATTGTCTTGAATTTTGTGCTAAAGGTGAATATTTGTAATGAAGGTTGGAGATGCATTATGTAATGAAATGAAATGACCAAAATGTAAATAACATAGAAATTTTAAAAACCTTCTATTTGGTCCACGATTTTATATTGATCCAACGAATTAGTCCTTACGAAGGGAAATATATGTCTCGACCCATAAAAAAAGCGTATTCATCAATAATTTGGTCTCTCTTTCAATTTCAATGGCCAAAAAATAAATTTAGGGACCAAAATAGAATAATCTTTAAAAATTTATGGACCAAATAATTTATCTTTAACAAACAACAAATTATTATGCAGAATTTGATAAATAATTTCAACAGTGTACGGTACATAAAAAAAAAGGATAATTATTTGAAAAAAAATATTTGAAAGATTACTGTTTTTTAATTTTTATACTACAAAAAATATTACTCATATATATACTAGCGAAATGACCAAAATGTATATTTGAATTATATATATTTTTTAATTTTGTTTTTCATTTGTTGCACTACCAAAAATATTACTTATATATATACTGAAGGAGGGACCAACATGTATATTTTTTTTGTATGAATTATAATTTTTTTTCATTACCGGTTTTGAATTTTGTTTTGAATATGGTACACTACAAAAAAGATTATTCATACATATACTAGATGAGGGACCAAACTGTAAATTTTTGGGGATTGAATTACATATTTTTTCCTTTTGTTGTTTTTGAATTTTGTTTTTATATTTTTATTAGAGTATAGGTAATAAATGAGGGAGAGAGGGGGTTGAGTAAGAAAAAGAGGAAAAAAAATAAGAAGAAATGATGAGTGGAAAGAGAAAGTTGTGAGTGTAATAAATGAGGGTATTGAAAATTACTATTTTGCTAAATAGTTTTTTTTTTATATTTGTATTATAGTATAGGTAATTATAAGTATTTGAGTAGGGGTATGTTAGTAATTGAGTATGAAAAATGTAATGAAATGATATTGTAATGAAATGTTATTTTTGTAATGACTTTGTAATTGGGAAACAAACAGTCATGTTGGACTGTAGCTCAAGTTTTGTATTGAAAATAGGAATAATGAGTTTATAATGATGTTGTAATTGGGAAACAAAGACACCCAATATTTGATTGTTTCTTCAACTTCAAGGAACTAAGAAGTGCTACTTACTAGTTTTTTTTATTGGCCTAGACTACTTACTAGTTACTACCCACTTTACAAGTCAGTCAATGGAGGACCCACTTCAATTTTCAAAAATTCATTAATTTAGATTCTCATTTATTTATTTATGAATAAACTAATAATTTGATCTTTGAAAGATCATATTAAAATACATAATTTAATCTCTAAAAAAATTAAAATAATATACTCTTTAATAAAAAAAAACTGTTTTGGGGTTCAAACTTTGAAGTTCAAAGTAATACAAATAAATCAAAGAAAAATAGCAATTATAGGGAACAATAATAGAGATTAGAATAAAGAATCAAAACAGTTTTTAAAGGTTCTTAGTAGAAGAGAAATAAAAAGTAAGAAGTTGATAAGACCACTTAACTTAAGTAAATGGTTCTAATGAGGTTAAAGGAGATAGTGCACTCTCTCATATTAGACTGAACTTACTTATGATGAGTTATGACTACCTCAAAATAGTCCATGGGTTCTTTTATTCTTCCTTCCTCTTCAGCCTCTTTCTCTTTCTTTCTTCCCTTTCTTTTCTCTCTTCCTCTCTTTCTCTCTCTTTCTCCTTCTCCTCTTCTCTTTAATTCTTTCCTTCCTTCTCCTCTTCTCCCATGGCCTTCCTTCCCCCTTCTTCTCCTTCTCCCTCTCTTTTTATTTTCTTTCCCCACGGGCCCTCCTTTTCTCTTTCATTTCTTTCTTTTCTTTTCCTTTTTTATTTTGGCCTGATTTCTTTCTTTCTTTCTGTCTTTTCTTTTCTTTTCTTCCCTCTTTTCCTCTCATCCGTCCATGTAACTCGATCATATTCATTCCTCGCCTTTACTAATTATACCAATTTGTTTGTGCAAAATATGGGTGCTGCTGCTTCATCTTCATCTTCCTCTTCTAAAAAGTATGATGTGTTCATCAGCTTCAGAGGTGAAGACACTCGTTCCAACTTCACTAGCCATCTTCATGCTGCTCTCTGCCAAAACAGCATAGAAACCTACATAGATTATAAGCTTCAGAAAGGAGATGACATCTCACAATCACTCATCGAAGCCATTCAAGATTCGAGTATATCTGTGGTGATATTTTCAGAAAACTATGGTTCCTCAAAGTGGTGTTTGGATGAATTGGTTCAAATACTTGATTGCAGAAAATATATGGGACAGGTTGTGATACCTGTCTTCTACAAAGTAGATCCATCAGATGTTCGCAAGCAGAAGGGGTCTTTCATGGAGGATTTTGCAAAACATGAGACAGATTTTATTCACAACAGGAACAAGGTGACCAAGTGGAGAGATGCTCTTTTTGAAACTGCCAATATAGCAGGCTGGGATTCTCAGACTTACAGGTAGATGTTCATTCTTTTAATCAAATGAATCTTCAAACTATAACTAGAGTTTTATGTTGCACTTGTATCTTCTTTAATTTTCCTCTCTAGTTAGAACTTGTTTTACTTGATTTCATATCCTGAAAATTAATTTCCAGGAAAAAAATTTACTTTTGATGACAGCAAAAGAAATACCTTCAAATTGTGTTTGGATTGCATTATTCTTTCTGGAAGTGCCTAATTGAATTACCATAAACTTTTAAAATGCTTTCTCTCTTAATATAAACAAATAGTTTGTTGATAAAGTAATTTAATTACCACTAGAACCTAGTTTTTGTTTTTTCTTTCCCATAAATTACTTCATCTAAACACAACATAGATGATGGTATAACTCATGCGCACACATGCTCTGTCTGATCTTCTCTTTATTATTATTATTTCGATGGTGATATTTTCAAGATATCTCAAACTTTTTTTTATGGTTATTCCACCTTTTCTTTCATATTAGAATGCAATATAGCAGATACTTTTACTTTACTCTGTTGTTATTTATGTTCATATAAAGATACATCTATTCAAAGTTATTTAGTTATTTATTTCTCATGTTTATACTTTAGGGACGAATCTGAACTCATTCGAAACATTGTCAACGATGTTTTGCAAAAGCTAAATCTTGGGCATCCAACTACATTTGACAGTGTTGTTGGAATTGAAGACAATTGTAAGCATATTGAATTGTTGCTGGAAAAAGTCCCAATAATTGGGATCTGGGGCATGGGTGGCATAGGGAAGACAACTCTGGCTAAAGTTGTATTTGACAAAATCCGGTCTGAGTATGATAGCTATTGCTTCTTGGAAAATTTAAGAGAAAAATCAGAAAAGCATGGACTCACCTATGTACGTAATGAACTTCTCTTTGAGCTTCAAAAACAAACGAACAACTATGACAACACATCTAATGTTGTGGGGTCTTCAATTTTTGTGAGAACGCTGAGAAATAAGAAAGTTCTCATTGTGCTTGATGATGTCAACAGTTCAAAGCAGTTGGAATATTTTTCTCAGGAATTTAATTGCTTGGGACCAAATAGTAGAGTCATCATAACAACAAGGGATAGGCATTTACTTGTTAGAAGAGTGAGTGACATATATGAAGCCAAGACATTGAACTATCAAGCATCTTTAAAACTTTTCAACTTGAATGCCTTCCACAAAGACCATTCAGAAATTGGATATGAAGAACTTTCAAAATGGGCAGTTGATTATGCTCAAGGTGTTCCATTGGTATTAGTAGTTTTGGGTACATTTCTTCGTTCCAAAACTGAAGAGGAATGGAAGAGTGCATTTGAAAAACTAAAAAAGTATCCCCATAGAGATATTCAAGAAGTGTTAAAATTGAGTTATGATGGGTTAGATCACGAAGAGAGGGAAATGTTTCTCGATATTGCATGTTTTTTGAAGGGTGAAGTTGAAGACCATGTCAAAAGCATTTTAGATGGTTTCGGCTTCAATGCGAGCATTGGCTTAAGAACTCTTATAGATAGGGCGCTCATCACTGTTGATTCTAACACAGTATGGATGCACGATTTAATACAAAAAATGGGATGGGAAATTGTTCTACAGGAGAATATAAAACATCCCGGAAGACGAAGCCGATTATGGGACCCTGCAGAAGTCTTTGATGTCTTGAAAGAAAATAATGTAAGCAAAAACAAAAGTAGTTAACTATTTTGTTAACATGGCATTTGTTAAACTGAAAATTATGCTAACTTGATACATATGACAATTATTTTTTTATTTTAATTTGTGTGTTTTCTAGGGAACAGATTCAGTTGTAGGTATTATTTTTGATATATCTCAAAACAGAGATATATGCTTAAGTGCTGATACCTTCAAAAAAATGACTAATCTAAGATATCTCAGAATTTTCTCAAAGTATAGGAGATCTGGTAAAGTTAACCTCCCTTCAGGTCTTGAATCATTATCTGATAAATTAAGCTATTTATGTTGGGATGGATATCCTTTGGAGTGTCCACCATCAACATTTTCCCCCAAGAAGCTTGTTGAACTTCACATGGAAGGTAGTCAAGTTAAGAAACTTTGGGATGGTGTTCAGGTATATATATATACAGCGTCTCAATAAACTCAGAAGACTCTATCTCAATGGTTCAACGCTAAAGAATGTTGCAGTGAAAGAGTTAAGTTGGTTGAGCTCTCTTGAGAAGCTTTCAATTACTAATTGCAGACAACTAATTGATGAACCAAATCTTCAAATCCTGTTTGATGGGTTACGTTCTTTAAAAGATCTGCACTTGGAAGGATGTAGTAACCTGTCGACGATTCCTGACAATATCACCAACGTGTTATCATTATCTGCATTAAAGTTAGATGGAAGCAACATAGAGAGCTTGCCTTCCACCATCAAGCATCTTCTAAATTTGAAAGTAATTCAGGTGAGCAATTGTGGGAGGCTTCAATCTATTGCAGAGCTTCCACCCTGCATTAGCTATTTAGATGCCACAAACTGTGTGTCACTAGAGACTGTGGTTGCTTCAACAACTTTTGAACATGATGGAGAAGATGACTTTCATAGGTTTCTATTCAACAATTGTGTGAGTCTGGATGAAAACTCATTTAATATGGAGTTTGTTGAATTGTCAATGAAGAGAGCAGCATATAACAATTGTAGAGTAGCTGAGGTTAGTTATGCCGGGAGCAAAATTCCCGAGTGGTTTGTATACAAAGAGAAAAGAGAGGCAATCATAACTGTTGAGATTGATACACCTTTTAATGACTTGAAGGGTTTCCTTTTATGCTCCCTTGTTTCTCCATTGATCTTAGAGGAACAACCTAATGCCTGTTTAGTATGCCATTTCTATCTTGAAGGCTATCAAAATCTCAGCAGTTTGACTGAACGGCACTGTCCTATGATGCATCCCGAATTCGATAATGTAATCATCTGTTATCATCCATTCCATATCCGGAGTTTCCCTAATAACCGAAAAGTTACCATTGAATTCAAGACTACTAATACTGTTGGTGATCCTGAGTTAAAAAAGTTTATCAAAGCATGTGGAGTTTACCCTATATATGACTCACATTATCACAGTTTCCTCCAACAAATGAAAACAAACAGGCCATTGGATATTGATGATCTTCCACCAACAAAGAAATTCAAGCAAACTTGAGTTGTTCATCCTCACAACCTGGGATTGAACTTGTCTGCATTTATCTCGCTCCTTCACAACACAAGCACATCTATCTCTCTGGTTATTAAATTCCTTTTTCAATTTTTGTTCTTTCCTCCTATTTTCCATTTATTTTGGAACAATGAGTGTATTCTTACTGCATGTGTTTCTTCATATATGAGGGAATTCTAAATGGTCACTAATCTTGGATATATAAGCATATATACATACGCATGCTGAATAATTGATGTGTTCTTGATTGGTAAATGCCTTTCTTCAAGTGCCATCAAATGCAGGGACGGAGGCAGAAATTTTATATTGGGGGGCCAAATTTTTTTTTTCTAACAACTATTAAAAAATATAATTATTAAAAATTTAAATATAAAAATAATATTAAATTATAACTATTTTTTAAATTATATCCGTTGTTGTTTCAAAAAATAAAAATTATTTAATTATGTTTATTGTAAATGTTTGAGTAATTTTTTTCAATCTTGACAATTATCTAAATTTACACTGAGTCAATTAATCAGTCAATACATGATTTCGTCCATAAAATATTTCAATTATTAACAATTTGGTCATTGGTGATAATTTGTTCCTGATTTTGAACTAATTTATATTTTTTGCAAAACATGCCTGAATAATTTAATAGATTACCAAAACATGCCTCCTTATTTGATAATCTATTAAATATATATATTATATTACATATGGGCCCACCAACTATTATAAAATTATAACTAAGGAGGCATCAACTGAAAATTAGAGGGGGGGCGTATACATAGAATAGGAAAAAAAATTTCTTTGGGACTTATATGTAATTACATCAAATGCACACAGCATGCCTTTCTTTCACTCTTTGACATGCAATCTTTTCAATATCTCATCTTCAAACTCCAACCACAAGGTAAATGCTGATTATGAACTGTATTCTCCTTTAAATCAATCATGATTCCATATATATATATTATTTGGTCAAAGTGCACTTTTGGTCCTATATCTTTTGTTTATGTCTCAATTTGGTCCCGTATCTTTTTCTTTTGCACTTTTAGTCCCACATCTTTTGCCCATGTCTCAATTGGGTCCCGTGTCTTTTTTTGTTACACTTTTGGTTCTATATCTTTTGGTCATATTACAGAATTAGTCCCATTCAATATGGTCACTAATCTTGGTCATATAAAGTATAATCCCTCAAAAGATCCTAACAGTATATTTATTAGTCTTTGTCCTGGATCAAAGAATATACTGTTTTGTTTTTTCAATAACTAAAGAGTATACCATTTACATCTTTTAGAGACTAAATTATGTATTTGAATTTTTCATGGATCGAGTTATCAACATAATGATCTTTCAGGGACCGAATGATTAATTTACTCTTGATCATATGTATATTTATACATATAACTAGATGATCCTTTATGTGTGGATGAATATTTTTTATTCTGCAATAAGCAATAGTACTGAATTTTGTGTTAATTATTTCGCAACTCTTTAACAGTTGCTCGTGATATTTGTTGTTTAAGAGTGATGATTGAATTGTATTGAATAATACCAGTACTTTCTGTACTTGTGTGAAATCGAGTTCTTTATGATTTCAATAGCTGTGATAACTAGAATTCATTTTTCACTTTCTTAAACTTGTTAAAATAGGTTACCAAAAAAAAAAAAGGATAAATTACACCTTGATACTCTGTGATTTAGCCATATTTCACTCTAGTACTCTATGGTTTAAAAAGTGTCATTTTGACACTTTATGGTTCTCCGTTAATACTTTTATACCCTGAACTTTAACTCCGTTAAAAGACTAACGGAAGTTGGCACTTATAGGACCATTTTAAAATTTTAACCAACTCTGAGAGGATAAAAGATAATTTTAATTTTCCGGAACGAAGATAGCTGAGCGATAGATCTATTTCTTGTATATTGAAGGACCACGCTATGTAAAGCAAAGAAGTGGGTGGAGCAAGAATAATTGCACAAGATAGACAAACGCTATGTAAAATATCAAATCCACAAAACATCAAGCATGGCTGCTGAACTCGTGGGTGGAGCTGTTCTTCAAAAATATTCGCTTGGTTTGAAAACCAGTGTCGAGCATAAAAACTTGTCATAGAGGACTCAATCAGTATCTGGTGTCAAAATGTCTGATGTGTGATGGAGGGGGATAGAAAAAGACGATATTGTTAAGCTCATGTCAGGATAACAGAAACTATACTAAGGAGTATTGATCGTAATCATGCTTTTGATAACATGGATCTTAATCTTCTTCAACTTAATTTGGAGGAGAAGTTGTCAAAGAAGAAGTTTTTAATTGTTCTAGACGATGTTTGGAATGATAAGTACACTGAATGGGAGACTTTGATGATTCCATTTCTTGAAGGACTAGAAGGAAGCAAAATCATTGTGACTACTCGCAGTGGAAACATTGCTTCAATGGTTTAAACTATTCCAACACCCTATCGTCTAGGCCTCTTGTCTGATGGAGAGTGTTTGTCACTATTTACAAAACATGCACTCCGATCCAGTGACCTTTCTTTGAGTTCATGGGTGGAGAATTTTGGTGGAGATATGAGATTAAAAGTTCAACGAGAAATATTATGAAACCAAATTGAGACATGAACAAAAGTTATTAGAATAAACATACACTTAGTATATATAAAAAATTAACTAAAGATTTAACCTATTCTCTTGGATTTATCTTTTTTTTTTTTGTATATATAAAAAATGGGTAAATTCCACTTTGGTACCCTGTGATTTGGCCACATTCCATTTTAGCACCCTGTGGTTTAAAAATTGAAATTTTGGTACCATGTGATATTCTCTGTTAACACTTTGGTACCATGAGTTTTAATTCCGTTAACACTTTGGTAACTTTTTTTAGGTTATTTCATAATTTTAACCATCTTTGGGAGATAAAAGACAATTTTAATGCAGAAAAAAAGGTTAAAATGTATTTCGTTAAAATAGTCCTTAAGAATACAAAATTCTAAAAATATAATTTCTTGACAAAATGTATTTTATTGGATTTGTTGCAATGAGTAGGTTCTAAATAATAAATATACAATTTGTTTTTGAAAATTATTACATTACATATTATTAGCCACTTACATTATGTCGTTAATATTTGACTAAAGTAAGAACAAAAGATAAAATTGTTCAAAATACAAAACACTGGAACAAAACTGACGGAAAAAAATTAGAGACGAAATTGACAATTGATGTAAAATTTAAGAACAAAATTAGAACTTTTGTCTAAAAAAAATATTACCATCAATTATTTACGGTAGACAATATATTGTTTTTTCAAAAAATTAATTATTTTGATGGTTTGTACGTTTTAAAAGGTTGCTTGAAATTGACTAAAGAGACCATAATGTGGGTACACATTGAAAGCGTGTGGACTGATGAACCTGGTTTTGGCCGTAGGGCATTACCTGGTTCGATGAGGCAACTTTGGGTCAGAAGTCACCTGCAAGTCAATGAAAGCACAGGGATGGCCCTGCGATTCACCTCCGATGCTTAAGTCAGTAAACTAGCCTAAGAGCAATAATGTGTGTAAATGGAAATAGTGCGTACCTTTTTCCAGTAGAGGAGCTGTCCTTTTATACTGGGGAAGTGAGATCTTTCTGACCTAGATATGGTCGACTGTGATCTTAACTGATTTGGCCAAATCAGTTGTGATCTTGGTGGAAATCCTAACTGTCCGTTATCCTCGCAGGTCTGTTGGTTAGGATACGGGAGTAAGTTGTGTGTAAATGGAAATAGTGCGTACCTTTTTCCAGTAGAGGAGCTGTCCTTTTATACTGGGGAAGTGAGATCTTTCTGACCTAGATATGGTCGACTGTGATCTTAACTGATTTGGCCAAATCAGTTGTGATCTTGGTGGAAATCCTAACTGTCCGTTATCCTCGCAGGTCTGTTGGTTAGGATACGGGAGTAAGTTGTTATTTCTCGTGAACGCCTGGTTGTTGGCGTCCTCGACCGACGTAGGGCGTTTGGTGCCTTAACCATGCTAGGACTCTTTTTGTGGACGCCTGGCTATTGGCGTTCTCGATTGTCACGAGAGGCTTGGTGCCTTGCTTGTGTAGGGCTCTTTTGGCGTTCTCACCCAAGGGATTCCTTTGATGGGCCTTTGAACGCCTATGGCCTAAGTCTTCTAGGCCTCAAGTCATTAGGCCTATTATCACTAGTCCCAACGAAAAGAGTGGAGCTCTGTCCCCACCAGTGGAGTCCCCACCAAGGGCGTTGGCACAACATGTTGAGTATTTTACCCGTAAGGCGTTTTCGGCTGTGGGCGCCACTTTTAGTGGCGTTGATTGATAGTAACGCCTACTGGCTCTGTCTTTTCACATCCCTTGCTATCGTTTCAAGTTTGCGTGTCAGGTTCATAGTGTCCACGTGTCATTACGCGATTCGCTTATGCTTCGCCATGATGGCGAGTCGTGGCCGAGGGGGGCGCATTTAATGCGGCGCTTCGATTTTCGTGAAAAGTTCAAAAAACCGCCATTTCTCTTCCTTCTTCCCCCCCACTTCGTCACTTTTCATTTTTCGATTCTCTTTCTTCTCGAAGTTCTCCAAGCTATTCTCTGCATTTTCAAGTTTTCGGAATCGACTCATTTCCTTCATCCTCCTGCTGTGCTGCTACTTTTCTCCGTCAGGTGTGTCCGAGAGCTTCCTAGTAAGTGTTTTGTCGGTTTCCTTTCGTCATTTCCGTTTCTCTATTTTGAGTTTCTGGGTTTGGCCTAGCACTGTCAAAACGGGCTTAGGCCCGCGGGCCGGCCCGGCCCGCCCGCTAAATGGGCGGGCTTGGGCTTAAAAAATTTGGCCCGTTTAAAAACGGGCCTAAACGGCCCAGACCGTTTAGCCCGTGGCCCGTAACGGGCCGGGGCGGTTAGGCCCGTTTACATTTTTTTAAGAAAATTTGCATGTAAAAATGTTTAGGCCCGCAGGCCGGCCCGGCCCGCCCGCTAAATGGGCAGGCTTGGGTTTAAAAAATTTGGCCCGTTTAGCCCGTGGCCCGTAACGGGCCGGCCCGGCCCGTTTAACAGTGCTAGTTTGGCCCATTGCTTGTTCACACTTGTTCTTCGTGTCCTTCGCAGTTTCTTTCAGATTTTGCTTTGGGAGTTTCTTTGTCTACTTCGTGCATCCATGGATTTCGAAAAAAGTGAGTTCTTCTCCNATTCGAGAGATGTTGTCTCCGGACGAGGCGTCCACGGGAGAGGAACGTTCGATGGTTGAGGCTGCTGCTCCGATATGGGCGTCCATAGGAGATGGTACTCCTCGGCAGACAATCTGCGGGGAGGAGGTTGATTTTCTCGCTTACCCCGACTGGTTCCTTTCTTCCAACAAGGGCCTTGCTAAAGTTCCGTGGGTCAAGGGCGCCGTTGAGACCATGCCCTGTGGTCCTGATAGGGCGCAGGTGATGAGGAATGCTCGCCCCGTCGTCGATTGGCGTCGCCAAAATCTTGATGGGAAGGTTCAACAAGGTCATTTGGACCAAACCAATGACACTGTTAAAGAGTTCTGGTCTTGGCTTCATGACGATGAATTTATCCGTGATCTCAACAAAGAGCTGATAACCAATTCGCCTCGTCGGCGTTCCTCGGGATGTCGGATTTCTACACTTAGCCACCTGAAGGATCCTCCTAGTATGCTTTATACTGACGGTAGAGGTTTTATGATTTGCGAGCACGTCCTTCAAAGCTGTGATATCGAGATGCCTTTCAACCCAGCAGTGCTGGATCTGCTGGCGATTATGAACATTGCTCCCATTCAGATAAGTGCCAATGGTTGGCGCATCCTTCTCGGTTTCATCGCCAAGTGTCAGAGGGATGGCGTTTGCGCGACAGCGCGGTTGTTTCTTTTCTTCTTTTACCCGCGATGGGTGGATAACGCCTTTATTTCTTATTATCGGCGTCCTGGGCGCCCATTAGTCCTTGAGCATGCTGTCAGCAATCCTAAGGAATGGCAGTACAAATTCTTCTTTATTGAGGGGTCTGGATCTAGGCGCCCTTTCTGGGTTTGTGCGTCAGATGAGCGCGCCATGTTCCCTCTGTCTTGGCGGCGGCCGCGCCTTGGTCCGTTTGAGTGTAACTGGAGAGATTTGACTGTGGAGGAGCGTTTGGGGGCCCTTCGGTTGATCACCACAGACCCTCTTGACCCTAAGCATTGTATGTTATTACTATTTTATTTGTCAAGTTTGATTTGTCTTATGCGCTTTCCTAATTCCTTTTTTGGTGTTCAGTGCTCACTACGAATGGTGCCGATGTCATTGCGAGTAAGCGTACCCAAGCTGATAAAGGCAAGGGAAAAGCAGTTGCTGCCCCGAAGAAGGCATCCTCTGCCGCTGTCGCTGCTGCTGCTCCGAGGAAGCCGGGGGGTGTTGTCATCCGTGAGCCCTCGGCGACTTTGCGCCCTCCGTCTCAGCTTTCCAAAGGAAAGGAGAGTGCTATCACGGCCAAGGATGGGGAGCCTCCGAAAAAGCGTCAGCGCCCCACAGTAGAGGTTCCTCAGATTCCAGCGCTCCCAGAGGCTAACGATTTCAACGCTCTGGAGTTCCTCTCCAAATCTTTATCAGAGGCTGGTTCGGTTAAGAGGGACGACCTGGCTCGGGCGTCCACGGAGAATTCGCTGGACCCTTCTGAAGAGGCAGCTAGATTTCTGCTTGCTACGGGGATGCGGTTGTTGGCCAACAGCGTCTCCAGGAAGGATCTGTTATCTGAGCGAGACGCTGCTCGTGACGACGCCAAGAGAGCTCGTCAAGAAAAACTTGAGTTGTAGGACGAACTCAATGTGACGAAGGCATCGCAGGAATCTCTGCAGGGGGATTACGATCGAAGAGGTCGTAGGCTTCAAGAAGTCAACAACTTGAATGAAGAGCTTAATGCCAAGGTTACGGGATTCGCAGGCTAATTTCCAGGCTTTGGGTGCCATGGCTTTGCGTCAGGTAAAATGGCGGGGTTCTCGCTACAATTATATCGGTTTCAAGAACGCCATAGCGCAACTGCGGCTTCGCAACCCTAACCTTGATGTTACGGGGATTTGCCCAAACAAGGTTGTTGAAGGGAGGCTAATTCGGGATCCCATCCACACTGATGCCATAGCCTATATACCCCGTATGCCCGAAAAATATGACCTTGAGGGGTATAGT